>JAODUG010088447.1:0-12153 GCA_027564795.1 Aphredoderus sayanus
CCCCCCCCCCCCCCCCCCCCCCCCCCCACGAGCGGTCAGTCTCGTGACTGACCGTCGAATGGAATTAACGCCGCATGTGTAAGTGTGTGGGCTTGCTAACACCGTGGATTATCTCTCTCCGCCTCTCCAGCAGAAAGCACAAGCCCCACTCTTTCCAGCAGAAGTCTCAAGCCCCACTCTTTCAAATGCGTGACAGCCATAATTGGTACGGTGGGGATGGGGGTTATATTTGGGTCATGAGTTAATAATCCCCAAAGCCTGTATCTCAGAGGGGCTGGCGTCAGGGGGGTGTTTAAAAGGTTAAATAAAGATGGGTCTCAGCTTCCGCAAACCTGATTATTGTCAGGCCATTTAACTTTTTTGCTTTTTTCATGCACCCGAGTCGATGCGCCCGGCGAAGGTTATAGCCAGCAAGCAGAGAGACGTGTAGGGAGTTGGAAGAATAGGAGAGAGAGAGATTGAGAGTAGGTGAGAGAGATAAGAGAGAGGGAGAGAGAAAGAAAGAGAGGCAGAGACAGAGTGAGAGTGATTTAGAGGAGAGAAAGATGGGCGGGGAGAGAGCCAGATGGAGGGAGCGACGAGGTGTAATGATTTGGTGGGAGAAAGGAGGATTTAAAAATGAAAGATTATGGAAAGAAAGAGGGAAGAAGCTTTTGCTGGCCTTTGTTTACTGACTGACTGAGTACCGGAGGGCCGTCACTGTGGTGGCATGAGTCATGCGTTGTCATCGCACACGCACGCACGCACGCACGCACACAAACACGCCACAAACACACGCCGCAAACAACTCCGTAGTTTTCCCCTCTCTGCTGTCACCGTGCAGTATTTCGCTCGGAGATTAATGGCTGTGAGGAGTGAATGAGGGGATCATTTCATAGCAGTGTCCAGGTCATATTTCTCCTTTATAAACGCTTCGTCTTTTAATGCTGGCGGCTGTCCTCGCCAACTGTGCCATGCAACTGCGTTAAAAGCATTGTCCACCCGGAATAAACCAGGCCAAAGGATCTAAAGATATGTTTATACCCCATCCCGCGTCAGTTGTTTAGATTTCTGGAGCAGAAAGGCTATATTGTCAATGTTTCTATTGGGGGCCTCAGGCAACATTTAGATTAGTGGCACTGGCGCCTAAGAGTGGGAACACTACTAGACTGCCTCCTAACTAATAGCTAAGAATTAGCTAATCTTATTTAGCAAAGCGAATGTTTGTGAGTGAGTGTACTGTATACTGTACAGTATGTTCATATACTGTGTCTGTGTGTGAACAGGATAAATTTAATGTCATACTCCTCTGGGGTGTTTTCTAAGGATTTTCTAATCTTCTAATTTCCTCCCCCGCGACACATGCATGGCTCTGGTTTATCTATAGCTATAGGACAAATAATATCATATATCATTTTATCAAAATATCATTATAGGATATGTTCTTTTGATGTAAACTGCTTTAATTTTATCAGCAGTAGGATACACTGGCAATCCTTTAATCCTCTGCAAACGAAAACATTTATCTCTGCTTTGAAATCATTCCATAAGTCTAATCAGAGAAATGCTGTTTAAAAAAGAAGGTATACTGTATATATATATATATATATATATATATATATGTATATGTGTATATATGTTCAACTTATATTGTACACAGTATGCGGTGGATATTTTCTTTTGTAAATGAATTAAATAAATAAAACATAGAGCGCTGCATATCCTCTATGCGGCCATATTTAAGATGTTTGCGATAACATCTCGGACAATAGCGCGCTGCACCATGTAAGGGAGAGAGAGAAAAATAATGGGCGGAATACAGAACGGAATAGGGAAGATGGGAGGAGAGATTGGGAGAGAAAGATCGGGCGTCGCAGATAAACGTGAATAGATTGAAGTTTCCCACACAAAAGGGAGAGAGGCCTAGTTTTTAACAGCAGAAGAAAAGATGAAAGCGAGGGCAGTGCAAGAAGAATTGTTTGAGAGAGAGAGAGAGAGAGAGAGAGAGAGAGAGAGAGAGAGAGAGAGAACCTGTATGCCCTGGGTTGTTGAATATCCAAGGAGGAGCTCTCAGAAGACCCAGGCCTGGCTTGGTCCCCTTGCCTGTGCCTGCATACTTCATCTGTCACTGCCAGAGGTCCTAGGGGATAGAGAGGGAGAGAGAGAGAAGGAGAGAGTTTTTAGAGTTTTTATCCACCTTTATTTTCTGTGCGTCAATCAGTTACAGCAGTAAAACACGCCAGTAATAAAGCATGCAATAGGTGACTAAACAGAAAACATGTGTTATACCAGTGGTTCTCAAACTGGGGGTTGGGACCCTCCGGAGGGTTGCGAGACACAGAGGAGGGAGTCACGAGATGATTTTCAGATATTAAATAACATTTAAAAATGATTAAAGACAACATATTTGTTAGTTGTACTACAGTTATTAGTTTGATGTATTCTGCTATTAAGCTGTTGCATTTCTACCTCCTCTGGGAATAGTGGGGGTTGTGAGTCTCTGGCACTATTATTCTGGGGGTCGCGAGCTGAAAGGTTTGAGAACCACTATACAATCAAATCACACAAGACACCACACAGAACCGGTGTTCTAAGAGAACCTGCCTTCAAAGACCAGCTCTGCCCCTGTACACGAGCACAGCACTCCTCCAAGTGAGAGGGAGAGAGAGAGAGAGAGTTAGGGAGAGGGTGAGAGAGAGAGAGATGATTTGAGAGATGGAGAGAGAGAGAAATAAAATAAAGTTTGATGGGGGTATAGGTAGAGCTTGAATCTACCGAACATGCCCCGTCATCGTTTTTTCCCCCCGAAAGCTTTCCTGCAGACCCCACAATACACACACGCACACACACCACACACACACACACACACGCACGAGGCGGCAGACTGAAGGGCATGACTCACGAGGGACTGCTGTGAGTGAGTGTGTGTGTGGGATCGGCAGCAGACACAATGCTGTCTCAGTCCTAAAGGTGAAACCACATGCAGGATGTCTGGTCATGGACCAGAACCGCGAGCACTGAATAATAACACTCATAACACTGCGCTTCATTCTTCTCTGAATAAACCATCCCTGCAGGGGTGAGCGGGCCCCTCACTCCAGTGCCTACAGAGAGGAAGGGAGTCGGGCAGGAGGGGCTGCATGCCAACACCCAGCAGTGAACACATGATCAACTTGACTCCTGTACAGACAGCAGTTTGCATGGGGAGTGTCACTTTAAGCATCGCAGGCCATTGTGTCGGCGTGGGGCGTTACGTTTCAAAGGATATTTTGTTCTGGAACATTACGTACGTCTCCACAAATGGATTTAAGGTCTAGCCAGGTGTTCTGCTGCGGAGATGGTGCTATCGGTTGCAGGCAAAGACAATGAAGTGGTTCTAGAGTTATGGCTTGTATGAGTCTTTTCCTTTGGCAGACACCGGTTAGCTAATACAGCGGTCTGATTATGCTCCCTCGTGAAACGAGAGAGTGTTTCTATTCTGCTGCTCGGGCTCTATTGTGTTACTGAATCCTCCTGAGAACTGAGTTGCGTTCAAGAGTTCCGCTGACTCTCTGCTTGCGCTCTCGCGTGCACTCGCTCTGCCCAGGTTGGAAGTTGTTGTGAAGATGTTGTATTCTGCTAAGAAGAGGCTGGGTTTTTTTTTCTTCCTTTTTTCTCCCCTCTAGCTCTACAGAGGTTTTCCTAAGGCAAGGACAAGCACAGACAGGAGTATGTAAGCACATGCGCGCATAAACATAAAGGTGTGTACAAGAAAATATACAGTCCATCATTGTGGGCCTTGACACCTGGATGAGGTTTAAGTGTTCCTTTTGTGAGGAAACAAACAGGAAAATATTTGGCAGCGGAAGAGACATAGAAGCAAACATGATAGACATCAGCAGACAGAGTTTTGAGAAATATAAAGCAAGGAAGTAAGGAAAGCAACATCACAGAGGAAGAGAGAGGCTTTTGTTTAGTAAAATAAGGGTATTTATGGCGTTGTTTGTTTCACATGCAGCTCTGTTTCCCTTGCTGTATGTTTATGCGGTGTGGGGGGAGGACCAGAGGTCTCAATCCTAGAAATATAGGCCTCAGTATCACCAGGGAGTTTTCTCAGTTATGTGGGTGCTCTATAAAGAGAGTGCATGATGACCTCTGTGACTTGACCTTGAACCCCAGCTGTCTTCACAGGTAGGCGCTGCGTCAAATCAGTTCGCTTCACCGAGCAGTGTATAAGCAGGGGTCAACAAAATAAACAACAACATATGTCTAAACTGACAGATTGTTATTAAGAAACGAAGGGTGAATTGGTTTTGAGGACACATTTGTGTTGCTGTGTTTATTTGCTGGATATACTGCTGTGTCCTGAAGTCTGGCAGTGAGTTGGGAGCACTCACTCAGAAGACAAATTTCCTTTCAACCGTAGGGGGTGTTTGTCTGCCAAACTGCAATGTTTGGCCACAGTGCTGTTGTCACCAAAAATAGACCTTCTCTGTCGGGGGAATAGACCTCTGCCCTTCTGAACCGAGGCCCTGTAGCATCTGGATACACTATACTCCATGCTGGTCCCGCTAGACTTTCTGGGCGTAAAAGCACTTTTGTGAATCCAGCATTCTAGGCACAGATGGGGATTATTCTTCTTTTTCTCCCTCTTTTGATTGGAAGGTTTTTATTCAATTATAAACAGGAAAACACAATGGAAAAGTGTTTGAGCTATTTCTGTATCAAACTGCGTATGGGGAAACATTTACAAAAGACAGCCCAAGAGCTACAAATGATAGTTTGACAAAACAACCTGAATTGAAAAGAATACCTGTTGAGTGTATCTTTTTTCCCAGTGCGCCTGATAAATCCGTCTTCTTCCCTTTTGTCCGCATTATTAATTCTGTTGTGAAAACCACAATGAGCCCCTATGGTGCGATCAGGAGGACATTGGCCAGTAAGCATGGCTGCTGACTTACTCCTATAGCGTTGGGTTCTCCTACACACAACATCCTCCCCTCCCAATCCGGAGGTGTCTTGCTTTCTGTAAGCCACCATCGTAATCATGAGCTGAATGGCACTTTTAAACCCCATAATTACCATGTTTTGGTTCCAAACAACGTATGGGTTTCTGTATACAGTATTACATTTGGAATGATATGAAATTCATTTGTATGTTCTAATTGATTGCCCAATGTGCGTGCGTGCGTGCGCGTGCGTGTCAGAGATACAGGGCCAACTGCTGTAATTACTGTAATTGGCAGGTTCGTCTCAGCTCTTTACACTCTTGATTGCGACTCCTTTGTACGCGTATCTGTCGATGGTTTCCCTTGTTCGTCTCCGGCGGTGAGTCAGTGACTCACCGACACTTCTCCACGAAATACAGAGATTAAATTATGGTGTGGTTTAGAAAAGCCAGGTTAATTGTTGTGTATAAAAAAAATGGGAGAAAGTTTGTAATATCCATCCCCTCCCCCCCACACACACACACACAGGAGAGTTGAGGGGCATAATTAACATGGAGGAGTTAAAGGTGGGTAATTGGGGTCCGCGTTCACAAGGCTTGCCATTGTTCCAAGACCCTGTGGTGGCAGAACTTACTTAAGGAGCATGCGGGGAAGCTTGTTCTGTTATTGCTGCCTGAGTAGCCACACACACTCGAGTGGTGGAGGAGCATGTCCCATTATGTGCCTGGTTCCACCCTCACACTCACACTCTCAAATAAATTCTCTTTGACACACACGCGCACACACACTCATCATAGAATGTAACTGGAGGGAATGATTTATGCCATGACTCTCAAATCACCCAGATGCGGAAAAAAAAAGAATGTGCTTAGCATATTAGATATTTCTCCAAGGTTGGTCGCACCAAGAGGACCGATCGTGCACAAACGCTGATAGTTTCCAGCAGATATACAGTCTGTAGCCTGTGTGGGCGGGAACTAAAAAGATTGACTTAGGACTCAGTTGGAGTGGTGCAGTTCAGCACACCTGGAGGCCACATGTGTATTAATCGCACCTCCCCCACTCGCCCTGTGGCTGGAAAACGCCGCCGTCATCATTATAGCGAGTGGAGGGCATAGGGGCTCATTAAGCCCTTATTTATGTGCTTTGTGCTTTTATATCAGCTCCAGACACACCCAGTTCAGACGCAGACGCCCACACCCACAGTAGAATAATGCCTTGTATAGACTTGGGGGAAGGGGGGGGCACAATAGTACAAAAACTGTTGTCACTTGGGTGAAAGACCCCTATTCTTTATAGTTCTCGGGGAGGGACGATAAACATCTCCCCTCTCTGGTTAATTCACGCCCCAGATTCAATCTTTTGCTTCCGCATTTTGCCAGTTGAAAGGCAGAGCACACATGCTAGCGTAAGGGTTTTGACAGGCAGTTGTGACTGCTGTTTGATAAGGCTGGATAAAAGCCCATCAAAAACGGAACATCTTGGACTCACTCTGACCCAATTTGTTTTTTGTTTTTTAGGTATTTTTTTCCCCCTCCCAGCCACACTTCATACCCTATAAAAGTGGGTTGTTTATTGTTTGTGTATTTTCCACAGCAATTGGCTGTCAGACATTTCAGACTAGCAGATTGAGTCGGTGATTGCAATTTTATGATTGCAGTTTCCAAAGTGTATCCATTTTATTTTTAATGACCTTGTTGCAGTTTTGTTAATAATATGGATGCTCCAGTCAAGATTGACATCTTACACAATGCTGTACAAGCACTAAACCAGAACCTGCGGGCCCTCTGAATAAACCGAGATTCTGCTGTCTGGGCACCAGACTCCCCAGCTACCTGCAGCATTTCCTTTCATCGCAGTGTAATGGCAGGAACTCTTGCTTTTCCAGCTGTGCCCTCGCCCTGGCTCAGCCTGTTCCCCGTTGTTTTTCCTGTCCTGATTCAATTACCACCATAGAAGCACTCGTCTTCCACACAGACACGTGTGTGCACACAGCCAAACACATAAAGATATTATGTCACACACACAAAACTAAAAGGCCCCATGTTATTCCAATTTGCAGCTGTACGTCCTCTTCTCCCTCCCTCACACACACACACACACACACACACACACACACACAAATGCACGCGCACACACAGTTGCTCACATGTAGAGTTGGAACGACGAGTATGTGTGTGTGTGTGTGTGCGTGTGTGTGTGTGTTTTATGGAGATCCCAGGACCGCTTTACGGCGAGGTCCTCACTTTTCATCCACTGCTCTCCACCTCTTCTTTCTCTCCCTCATTCTTCCTGTCCTCTTTCTCATCAACCCCCATCACCTGTCCCTTTCTTTCCTCCCATGTAATCTCCTCTTGCATTTACCCCTCCAGTCCCGCCCTCCAATTCTCTTTTCCATCAATCCCCGCTCTCAATTGTTGCTGTGTGACCCCTAATGCCACTCAATTCTCCCTTCCTCGCTCGCCCGTGTCTGTCCAGTCCTCTCCTCTCCTTAATTCCGTCCCCTTTGTTCCTCTGTTCCTCTCATTATCACCAGCCACTTTCTGCTAATCTACCTTCGGCGACCCTCTCCATTTGCCTTCCTCACCTCCGCTCCATTTCTGCCATTGTCTCTTTCCCTGGGCCTGCCTGGCCTGCCTCTCCTCGTGGCTACCCCCCCCCCCCCCCTTCTTTCTGCCATTGCCTCCTGGGGGGTCACCGCGTGTCTTTGAGCCATTAGGCCGCCTTATATCAGGCTTCCCAGAAAGCCGTGCAGGGTTACTCAGCGCTTCAGCGATACGCTGGCAGGCGATCAGAAGTGCATATTCAGGCACAGGCAGGCTGCATACACAAGCGCCCCCAGGAAGAGGCATGTAAACAGCCGTAGACACAAACACGCGCACGCACGCGCACACCACTCACTCTTAAGAGTGGTTAGGAGGCCTGCATACACAGGAACACAGGCAGGAACATCTGTTTTCGGCCTACAATCAGGCACAGATGGACCTCGGGGCTGGTGTGTCAACAGCAGTGGAGACCACACGTTGAATAGGCCCAGCATGGCTGGGCTGAGCTCCTGGGAGTGTGGCTGGCGGAGGGGCTGGGGGGTGTGGGGTTAACCACCTGGGCCACAACCTGTAATTATTAGACACCCGGAGTCCTTCTCAAATGAATAGACGGCATCTTCAAGAAATAGGTCAGTCGAACAAAGTGAGAGGTCCGTTTATGTGTGAGCGTAGGCTACAACACATGAATATACATACATGCGGGGAACTTTTTCATCTTTATTTTGCCTCCATGCCGCAATATAGGGCAGATCTTCACGATAGCGGGTTAACTCATTTGAGTTAAAAGCGATGGCATTTAGCTTTGATGTGGAGCCTTCAAAGACCGTGGCGTAGCTCACTGGGTCAGATGGGCAGCATAGCAATGTCAATTCAGCTGTGGGCTCAAATTAGACCTGTCTAAACTATAGATGTGCGTCC
The DNA here is from genome assembly GCA_027564795.1 of Aphredoderus sayanus. Lineage (NCBI taxonomy): Eukaryota > Metazoa > Chordata > Actinopteri > Percopsiformes > Aphredoderidae > Aphredoderus > Aphredoderus sayanus. Next base: position 8,372 of record JAODUG010088447.1, read on the forward strand.
TATCTCGTTTGTGGAGGTAGCTGTCGTTGGGCAGATAAGACCACGGTCTTTCGAGCTCCCCCGGGTCACTTTGGCACTTTGTATGTGCGTGCGCGCGCGTGTGTGTGCGTGTGTGTGTGCGTGGAACCGGAGTGAGGACATGAGACAACAGCACCTGGCCCTTACCTGTCTAATCAAGCCGGAGCCTGGAGCCACAGAGTTAGCGGCTGAGCCGTACAGACCTACAGTATATCCTGTGGAGTTCCCCAGCACTCATTAAACACCGACAGCAAACCTGGAGTGGTCCGCCACTCACACGCATACTGTGTATAAACACTACATACTGTACCATACACCCATTCACCTAGAGGCACAAAGTAAACACACACGCTAGCACACATCATCTATATGCTTGCTGACACGTGCGTTTGTCTAACAACTGCAGACTGTCTGCTTAACAGGAGGCAGAGAGGTGACTGTTTGATGATTATGTCTTTGTTGTTTTAGCCCAGACACAATAATGTAAGAGATACAAGTGATGTGAGGGAACAATTACCCCTGTAAACGTCTGTATACTGTATGTGATTTGGGCCTCGAGCTTTGCCATGGCATGTGTAATGACCAATAAGTCACCAGGATGCAATGACTGGGCTTTCTGACGCGTTCACCTTTCGCTATGTTGTTTATAAATTCACTTCCGCCGATATGATTTCTTTTTATAAGAAATCTATATCTTTTTATATTCGTTTACAGAGCTACATAAATGCATAGTAAAAATAGTGTCCCTTGGGTTCCATACCTGGAGCAAAAGGAACAAGATACGGTCAAAAAGTGTATGCAATCTACAGTCATGCAACACCTCCCCAATACAACAGCACCACCTTATAAAAGGTGAATTCAGCATCAATTGGTACCATAAGATGCATTAACCCAAAAATACAAATATAAACAAATTAACCCTCCCGCTGTCCTCCGGGTCAAACTGACCCAACGCACTGCCTTTTCTGTGTATGTGTGTACAGGAGTACATGTGTAGGAGCCACATATTTGATTGTTTTTGACATTTTCTTGGTTTAACCCTCCTAATGTCCTCGGGTTTAAAACACACTACCATGTTGCTCCAGCAGAAGGTGCCAACCACAGCACGGACATATACAATACAAACAAATGTGGCTCCTACAGCATGTACAGTATGTAGGCCTATAGCTGTGTATACACACACACACGCACACGCACGCACGCACGCACGCACACACACACACGTGCATTCACAACAGACAACACAGACAGAAGTGGTTATTTGTTGTATTGGAAAACTCCCATTGTATTCTTCAGTGTGTCTGGGGGGGGGGGGGATGATGACATATTATCAAAGCGATTTCTCATTGTAGCTCATGTAGGTCAGTTAACCAAAATGTATTGCATGTTGGCAGTACATTGGGGGCAGAAGTGGCAGTGTACCACCAAGACAAGCAATTAGTCATCTGCTGTTGAAAAATTACAATATCCTCTAATGTTTGTAATTTGTAATCTTGAAAGTGTGGGTTGTTGCTACAAGGCAGTTACAGCATGGGCTATACAAAGAATAGTCTATTAAAACTAAAGGCATTTCATGTTCTTCATTCAAAACATATAATATACTGTGTACTGCACATCATATATTTCCGTTAACAGCATATATTTATGTATTTGCTGTCCATCTCATGCAAATGTGCCGGGACGACAGCATATTACTGTATAAATACAGTGTCTTATTACTTTAGTTGATGCTCTTACTGGTGTGTTTCATCTACAGTGCCGCTGATAAGAACAGTAGCAGCACCTCATTAGTGAGACCGTCAAGGCATCAAATGCCTTATCAGCAGTGTTATCGGCACTAATAATGACATCTGGAGGAAATGTACTGTAGTTGAAGTTGCTTGGGATAAAGCAACTTACAACTTACAGGCTAAATGCCTGAATGTGAATGTACATCTGCTAATACCTCTGCATTCTGTCACCTCTGGTTTATGATGTCCCCTGCCTTCTATCCTCGAGCCTGCAAAGAGGAAATATTTCAAATCCAAGAACTTACTGTAATTCACTGCCTTGCTTCAACGATTCACGTAATCCTCGCTTAATCTGCTTGAATGGGTGCTGGCAAATTATACCCATCACCAAAAACCCATTTCTGGATTCACCTTTTTGGCGGGTTAGCAAAGCCCACTGTTTTTCTACACCACGAGAAGTGCCTCCATACTATAAAGGAGGGCAGTCCTCTCATTTATCCACCCTTCACTCAGCACTTTGCCACTATGTGCCCTAATGTGGCTGTTCAAGATGACCTTCCAATTGACATTTACAGAGGAAATCTACCTTCACAAAGGACCCAATGGCTTGGTTGCACTGTCTAATGAGCACATGGTAAAGGACAGCCGGGCCATTAAAGCTTGCGGACCTAACAATGCCCTAATGGCAGCTATTGACGTGGGTGAGATAATGATGTGCTGTTTGGTCAGAGGCTTTCAACGGACAGAAAACGATTGTAGTCTGTGTTGATATGAGCCGTCAGTGTCCCTCAAAGGATGGGCTGTTAGTGCTTTCTGTCAGCTTCAGCACTACATTAATAGTGTTTATGCGGCAGATATCGCTGTTGTATGTTCAACAGTGTTTTCTCATTTGAAGGAAAGAATATTAGGCAGAAGTTTTACGAGGAGGGAATCTCTTTTAAAGTGTGGCTGCTTTAGGAAAAACTGGTATATAATTATAGTGGCAAAGGAACTTTGAAGAAGCCACAATCTATTTGCTTAACACTAGGAACTTATCTCATCTACGTTTATTTGTGTTTATCGTCCCTACTCCACAAAGCTTGTCCTCTGCCTCCACCGGGCTTTCCTGTCTGGAGTTTACCCTTCAGACTTTGTCGCTAGGTCTGCAGATGGGAAAAGCCGCATCTGTTTGTGTGCTACTTCAAAAAGAGCCTGGCTTCTCTCTAGGGAGAAATAAACCAGATTTTGCAGCAGAAAATGCAATTACGGACTCCCAGTTGAATCCCAATCACCAAGCCCTAACGGTGAAAGTTAGCCTTTTTAATGTGTTGAATTTCAAAGACGCAGCACAAATTATTTGATTTACTCGCACCCCTCCTCATATGTAAATAATCTTATTAAGCAGCCAATTTTAACATCTGCATTCTTTGACCTCAGAAATGAACTAAAATAGAGCAACAACAAAAAGAATTACTCCAAGGAGACAAAATTAGATACATCTGTCTTCAAGGAATCTGTGCTCAGACTAGACATCTGTGTAAATATGAAACCGACATTGAAAACACGTGTTAATGTGACAAACCGATACACACATAATTTCAGCTCTACAATATATTTTTCATCTGCACTGAAACCTGCTAGTATACAAAACAAAATGGAGCTGAAACTATAGCTAAACTTTAATAGAGATTAAAAGTATAAATAGTTTTCCTACTAGGCTTTGACATTAAAGTCAAATGTTCAAATACACCCCTATCTTAAAGCCCTAAAACCATGTGAAGATACTGTAAGCTTGTATCCTCTAGCGGAGCTCTGTACAGGTCCAGAAGCTAGGTGACCGAGGCGAGGATATGTATTTTGTATCTGAAAGTGTCAGAAAGCCTCTTCACTGTTCCTGAAAAGGCTAGCTGTCAAGGCCGACTTGTCCATTGCCATCTGTGTAAAACACAATCTCTCACAATCCTCAGACTCTCGCCCTGAGAGATGGGGAGAGAGAGAGAGAGAGAGAGAGAGAGAGAGAGAGAGAGAGAGAGAGAGAGAGAGAGAGAGAGAGAG
>JAODUG010088458.1:0-12153 GCA_027564795.1 Aphredoderus sayanus
TCTCTCTCTCTCTCTCTCTCTCTCTCTCTCTCTCTCTCTCTCTCTCTCTCTCTCACACACACACACACACACACATTCACCAACCAGAGGCTATATGAGGGATAGAGGGGCAATATAGAGGTGTTAAAGTAAAGTCCTGCCAAAATAAGAGCACATGAAATTCGTTCACTAAGGAATTTAATGGACGTATGACAGTGACCTTATTCTTGCCTGGGCGTTACTGAAGTCACACACACACACACAGAGAGAGAGAGGGGGGGGGGGGGGCGAGAGAGATGCTTTTCATAGTTATTCACCATTCATGTTCTCAAAAAAATAACAAGAGTCAAACAAATGTGCTGACAATTTACCAAATGTTTTATAGCATGTGATCATAAAATGATATGTTGCTAGCCTACATATTTAATTACGTAACCTATATCTGAAATGCTGTCACATCAGAAAAAAATCGTATTTCTTACAAGCTATGCGTTAGATCATATGTCTGATTGTAGACAGCGCAACCTCGAGGAATTAAAATAAATCATCTGTTTTAGAGGCCTAAAAAAAGACGCAAAATTAGTATCCCTCTCCCGAATCCAAAAATAACAACAGTGTATTTTTAGCCCCTGAGGAGCTGGAAGACAGCAGGCAGGCTTGTGGCCAGGACCGGGCGCACAGCTGGCCCGAGAGGCGTTGGGAGCGAAGATTCAAGAGGCCGGGGCGGAGGAGTGTGTGTGATGTAATCACATGTGAAGTGTTCCCTCGCGCGGCGTGCCGACGTTGTGAAAGATTTAACACTCTGCTGAGGAGAAAGGTGGAGCCCTGCCCTTTTATTCCGAGGGGGTCGGTGGTGATGGATGGCCGATTGTGTATGCTCTATTTTTAATCACGTTTTATTACAAATCGCTGCAGCTACGTACACATGCCAAATGCGTGATATGAAAATATTGCCTAATGGAGCCGCACCGTGACAATAATTTGACCAAGCGACTGAATATGATATTGACATAAAATACAGAGTTAGAATGTGAGGTATGCAGACACCCAGGCATGCCTGCTTTTGAAACCCGATCCTTTCCAGTATCCTTAAAAAGCCACTAGATGGTGCCAAGACCATACATAACTTCCATTAACAACCTACAGAGGTTAGTCACAAAAAGTGATAGATTCAAATTAAAAAAATATTCGACGACTAGGCTACTATAATTATGATCAATTAGGCAATATTTTAGTAAATGCACAATTGTATCGTTTTTGAGATGTGTGACATTGTGCGTGTTTTATTTTCATAAAGATTCATGCATTTACTGGGTTCAGTTTTCATAGTTCGAAATTGGCAGTACAATTTTGTCTACGCTGTAAAGTGTAATAGGTTTCTAAACCAGTTGACGCCCTGCGCTCCTTCTTCCCCCTCCCATTGACTGTTTGTATCCCCCTCTTTGACTAGCCTCCCCGCCGAGTGCACAGTCACCGGCTTGAAACCGTCTACCCTGTAGCGTACCCAGTCAGTCACTTCAAGTGCGAAAGGGCAGGGAATAACAAGCAAACCATCAAACCAAATCCGGCTCCACATTGATGTGAGTAGCCTAGAGTTTGGACGACCAGGAACATACATAAGACAGAATGGGACACCGGGGCTCGCAGCTTTCTTGACGGAGGACTGAGACTGCTGGTCATAGAGAGCTCCGGGCGAGAGCCAAGAGTCGCCCCGTTTTTAAAGTCCTTTTCTCCCCAGTAGGCTACTTACGACTCGCCTCGGACACAATGGGTTGCTGTAGCGGGCGTTGCACGTTGATATTTATCTGCACTTTACAGTTGGTAAGTGTACTCGACTGGACTTTATACGCAACCCGAATTGTTTTGTTGTTTTTGGTGGTATTCTTTTTTATTATCTGTTATTAGCGGACAACACTCTACCTCGTTTCTGTCATGATGATAGAGAAAGCCAAAGACATTGTTTTGATGAATTTAGTTATTTTCAAATTGTGGCTTTACCATACTCTTTGAAACTTTCACTGGTTGCTATATTCTTCTTCCACTATTCGCGAGGGGCTATTCGTGAGAGACAGTATGGTAATGCTGGTGGTGGTAGTAAGTAAGCACGCTGGGATGTCAGTGTTCCTCCTCCCCCACTGACAACCAATATCTCAGCCCATCTCAGCCTAATGATAGACAGTATAGGCCTGCTAGATCAACTGCTAAACTGTTGTGACCCACAGTTTATCATAATATGGTAACATATAGCTGATTGTTGAGGTTGTTTTTGATTAACCAACCAAGCGTGTGCCCAATGTTCCTGCTTTTTATTCTATAAGACTCTGGGGCTTTGTTAAATACATTGACTGTTTATACAGTATATATATATTACTGTTTAATACACCCAAGTGTGGCTTGTGGCTTTAATTTATATGCCATATGTGTGCTGTGTCCCACACAGCTTTATATGTGTCCTTTAGAAAGCTGTGGTTAGGAAGAGCATTGATACTGTAGGAGATGATTTTCAGTTGGTTATTAGTGAAGTGAGAGCTGCGACATTTTACTGATGGCAGCCATGCAGTCTCAGCTAATGCCTCCCATAGAGTAGAGTTTACTTGACAGGGTGCAACGTTGTTATTTATGGCAGTATAAAAACTGAGCTTGCTCATGCCGTAAGCCCCCCGCACCGTACTCTCCCCAGCTCAGGGAACAATAAAATCTCCTCTTGACAGAGTCAAACAGTAAGATTCTGATTAAATGTTATAGGCCTACAGAAATGAACAAAAGAAAAATGGAGATGTATCAACATATGACATAATGGAAGGGAGTTGGGTTTTGTACATTGCATAATGCTATGTGACAGAAGTAAAGCTTCTGCAAAGGTCAATTGGCAATTCTGCTGTATTTATTTTCTCCCTATTAGACCATGGATGGTTTCTGTGGTTTCAGCTTTGACCTGATCTCTGCTACTGATGGTCTTCAAATCACCCAAATACTGTACACACTGCACAATCTCACCCTTACAATGGCTACATTTTCATGCACACAAAATTCCAATTTATGCCTTTATTCCTAAAATGACTATTCAAGCTGTTTACATGTCTACTAAAAATGAATATTCCACTAACATGTCCCAATTCTTCATCTTAAAGCTACGCCCTTAAAATATCTTATTTGCCATAGTCAGAATAATAGTATAATACTAGAATGCATGTAAACATAGCCATTGTCTCAGTTACCATAGGATTATACTGGAAATGACCATGTGAAAACAATGTGAATCATATTGTAGTGCATGGAAAAAATAAAGTCATGTACAGTAGCCCTTTGTTTGACACCTTTTGTATCAAATTGCTTACAAGTAGATAAATAACAGATTTTTATTTAATGAGTAAATATAAACTCAGCATGGTTTTGTGCCGTAAATTGATCCTTGTGTCTTCTCAGACCCAGAGAAGCAGGAACTTGAATAGCTTATTGGGATCCAATCCAAAGTGCAATAATATAACTTTTCATTTTATTACACATTGTACACTGTCTTACAAATGTAGCACATAATGATGTAATAACTCAAAAGAAATCCTACTGTTATTGTTAATAGACCATTGTCTTAACCGAAGTGGAACTGGGATGTTTGTTTAGCTTTATTGGTTCACTGTTATGGTAAATTGCAGACCTCAGCTAGAGCTAATTTGCATATGTTATAGAGTAGTTATAGAGTAGAGCAATAGAGCATATGTGTCTCTGGATGGCTACAGCAGAGTGCCTTCTTTCTTGGCAATTGTCTGGGCATGTAGTATGACAGACACACACATCCACCGTGAGTAACACACCTGTTTTCCTGCCCAGGTCTGGTACCTAGACCTTTTTGCCTCATTAGAGAAAAGGAAGGAGACCATTTGTTAAGAGGTGTATGAAGCTGTCAGCAGGCTGCCTAAACAGTCCCGCAAGACTCCTAGAAACAGCTTTATTTCCCACTGGCACTGTATATGGGTGACCTGACACTTCCTGTCTACAGGAACACACACATGCTCATACACACATACACAACTATGCTAATGGTGATGTTAACCTGAAAAATGGGCTTTCTTTGAACCCTCACTGACCCTTTCAGTGGTCATTTGTTTGTGCGTGTGTGTGGCTAGGTGTGTGTATGTGTGTATGTGTGAATGCTTGTATACTTCTGTACAGTATTCTGTACCTTAAGTACTTACCAAATACACAACAAACTTTATTATTAGTGCAATATGCATATTATTGTAAAGATTTGTAGATGAATAACTAGGCCAACTACTGGTCTACTGGTTGCTATTCATACTGTAAGGCAAGGATAAGTCCAATTTATTTTCAGGCAGCAATCATATTCTCAGTCCATTACAGGGCAAAACTGCCATTAACAAAGCTGCATACACCGCCCCTCAGATGTAAAAATAGCCCCTGTGAACCAAACGTGAGTGCTAATTAGTCAGGCAAGAGTGCTTTGATCAAACGATGGCTGCCATCTTGCTGTCCCTAATTGAATTGTGGTGGACTTTCTTCATCAACAGGCTGAGCTCTGGGACTCATCTCCCCTGGATGGAAGGTAACCGATAATGAGCAAGTATTGACTGAGCAGCCCCTGCTCCCTCTCCCACGTGTAACCTACTGTAGCTGTTAAGACAGTAGCATGGCTGTGTTTAGGGCCCTCTGATCAGAGGAAGCCTGGCAGGGAGCACGGCTGCTCTCATGACTAGTTTGGACTTGGAAAATGGGTGCGTTTTTTTTTTTTTTTTTTTTTTTTTTTTTTTTTTTTTTTTTTTTTTTTTTTTTGCTTTCTTTTGTTTGGTGTCTATGTTTTTTGACTGTTGACCTGAAGGTAACCTTGCACAGAAAGATATTTCATTGGCTGGATTTGGATTTGCAACTGGGTCCAGTGTCATATCCAATGTCAGCGACCATTCTGAATGGTAATACCAATGCTCCATGGGTAGTGGGTGATTGATGATAGAGCCTCTGCATTGGTCACGGTGGTTTTCTGTGTAAAATGGGCCAGTTAGCTAATACTGCCTTAAATGAATCATGTGTAGGCCTACGTTGTCATGGCATGAGGCCATGGCAATGATCTGCAGTTCTTATTAAGTCAAGCCAGCAAAGGTATTTTATTACATTTTGTTACGTAATACTCAGCCTCTACAAACAGTGGCTACCATTACTATTATTACAAATGGTAAGCTTGTGTGTATGTGTACTCACACTTAAATGGAATGTCTTTCTGCATGTAGTCTGTGTTGTTCTTGTTCACGTGCGAGCACCTGCGATATCATGCATCTGGCCGGCCATGTTCTGTTTTTGATGACGCAGCGATTTGAAGGTGTCAGAAAGGTGTCCTCCCAGACAGTGTCACTATGTCTAAACACACATCCCCCGGCAGTAGACTACCATGATCCTCACAACACACAATATGTTTTGTCCCCTGGATGTCATAGCTTCATATTTACTGCTGAATATTAATTAGTCTAATCTTTTCCACACCTCCCGCATAGCACGTGTGCTTGGTTACACACAAGCTCACACACACACACACGCACACAGTATACACACACACACACACACACAAGGTCACAAGCCCATTGCTAATGCATCACAGCTGTCATTAAGCAAAATTACTGCAGCTGGAGGAAATGACATGGCAATAAAACATAGTATGGTATCAGCTCAGCTGTGTGCAGGAGAGAGAGAAAGAGAGGAGAAAGGTACAGAAAAGGAGAAAAAGTATGTGTGTGTGCACGTGTTAACATTCCCACTCTAAGGAGCAACATACACTATTAAGTGCTGCGATGTGAATAGCCCTTTTTGGCACCAGCTTGAAGAAACCAATTTACTTGCGTGTGCGTGTGTGTGTGTGTGTGTGTGTGTGTGTGTGTGTGTGTGTGTGTAGTCTAGTGTGATCAATGATAATGAACTGTATTTCCTTGGCTGTGCCAGTTTGATGGAAGAGATAGGATAGAGGTTGTACAGCGGATGGTCACAGCTCTTTTATCTCCCTGTCTCTGCTTCTCACCTGCCCCCCGCAAGCTGGTATTAAGTTTTCATAACCCCCTCGTGGGTTTGTAAATCATATCGGTGCAGTCACTAACAATGTTTCTTTTGTTAAATATATGTTTGTATCTCTCAAAAACACAGACGGAGTCACATAAGATAGCATCCTGTCTCAGTTTGTAAGCAGAAACACAATGCCTATACATGCAGTCCTTAAGCCACACACTGATGGCTATCTATATGTACCATATTGCAACGTTAGCACAAGTTAGGGGACTTATTTAGCCCTGTAAATCCCCAGACTGCTGGAGTTCTAGAAGGTCAGGGCTTTTATTGGTATTTAAATAATAGCGTGTTCAAAGTTGCAGTTTTGTGAAGGTGGTTGTGGTTTCTTTGCTTCTCATGAGTCATCCTACTTGCTCAGAACACATACACGGATCCTGTTTACCGCTCCTGTTCTTTAGAAAGTCACACAGGTCACTATAATTAGCTGTGTGTGTGTATGTGTGTGTGTGTGTGTGTGCGTGCGCGTGTGTGTGCTGGACTCCCCGTGTTCAGTCCTGATTGTGATCTTGACCCTGACCACGTTGATTGCAGCGTCTCAACAGCCTTCCCCTACAGAAAGGTGGAGCCTGGCAGCTCCTGTCTGGCCCGAGCTGCTGGCGCCCGACCCATAGCAGGGAGCTGATGCAGCAGAGCCTGCCCAGGTCAGAGGACAGGTGTTGGGGGCAGGGGAGGTCACAAGGCAAGGTGAATACATAATCCATTCTCTTTCACAGTGTCATCGTCTCACCTGGGAGAGACACATTCACCTTCTCTGGCTTCTCGGGGATGAAGAGCCCTACTTGAATGTCTAATGGAAACTCTCGAGTCAGGCTTTAGGCTCTTCCTACAGTTCAGTGCAAGACAAACCCCTCGCCTTCATAGTCATCCTCTTCAGATTCTCTTAGATGGAGGGATGCGTTTGAATTATTGATTGCCATCTGATTTATCATTGGGGGGTGGGAGGAGGCCCAGGCAGTGGGGGGTAGATGGAGAGAGGGAGAGGGAGGGAGGCAGGGCGAGAAAGGGGGATGGGGAGTGGTTAGACCTCTCGCTCTGGACCAATTACAAGCTTGACTCCAGAGACCTGATCTCCACCTTCAGCACCCGCATCCCACCCCCACCTCCCCCACCACATCCCTGTATCTCTGACTCTCCTCTGCTCTGTTACCAAGGAAACCTTTGCGTATACAACAAGAGGCTGAAGAGCCCGCAGGGGCAAAAGAAAGCATCCAACTGCCAGAATGAGACCTTGTACATGTAGCCATGCAAATTACCGAGATGAGCCGGGTGGAGTTGAGGTGGTGTGTAATAGGGGGGTTATGGAACATACAACATAGTGTTTGGAATCCCAATATAGGCGCACATACTGCACATAAATAGAGTATAACATCACCACAGAAAAATCCCCACCCAAAATGCTATGTAGCAGCTGCCCATGCCAACCACAGCTGGGTTGTTCACTTGGTAGCTAACTTTACCTTTCAAATCCATTTCCACATAGAGTCCAATGTACGGTGAAGACGTCTTGTTTTCCTAGCTTGCAGTCACTCCAGAAGGGAAATAATGCTAACCCCCCTGTGATGAGGGAGACTGGTGATTGATTCCCTTGTCTGTGTGTTTCTGGCGTGTATTTGGACTGTCTTCGTGTTGTGTGCTTTGGCATACACCAAATTTTCTCTTTGTCCGCTTTGGTGGCCTTTTTACAACTGTTCTCCATTTTAATGTCTTCAATTTAACAGACCATTAATTATGTGGTTATACTGAAAACTGAGGGCACTGTGTGTGTGTGTGCGCGCCATATACAAGATTATGCTTATGCGTGTGTATGTGCCTGTGTGATTTTGTGTGTGTGTTTGTGTATTTGAGGTTCCACATCAGTGCTGCTGCAATATTACGTTATAATGGAGATAAAACCAGGCCTATTTGCAAACCTATTTCTCGCTTTCCATACCAACAGTTTCAGAGGCGTCATTTATTACGCTGTGTCGTCAAATAAATTGCTTTGGTTTCAGCCCAAGCAGGACAGCCATCTTGACAGATCACACATAGATGTATGCTGGTAAAGGCGTATTCATCTGTGTGAATGCATGTGAAAATCTAACTGTATTATGACATTCTCTCCTTGTTTCACAAGCAGCTGATGACTACAGCTGTTGCGTTGCTAATTACACTGTATCAGCTGTACTGTATGATCAAACTGTTAGAAATCAGCAGCGCACACAGCATTGCTTCCTCTTTATGGCATATGAATGTTTTAGAGTGATGGCATTATAATGAAAGAGCAGCTTTACTGACTCAATTACGGAATGTAACGCTGGGGAGTACAAACTGCTGACAGCTGTTTGCTGTTTCTGACTGAAGACTGAGACGTGAGGAGAATTTCCTGGGCTGCAGCAACATTTCTGTCTCGCTAATTGGGGCAAAACCCAAACTGTTAGAACTGGGATGCAGGGCTAACTTCCGACAAGACGCGAGTGCAAGGTGTGAGATGCTCTTTTTTCTTTGGTTCCATCCATCACTCATGTTTTTGTTTTTATCCATCTCTGTACCCTTGTCCCGTTCTTGTTCTGTCAGCTCCCCTGAGGATATCAAAGGTGTGTGTGTGTGTATGCCTCCCACTTGTGTGCATTTGGGTTTGTTATAATGCGCGACATGTCATTGGTTTTTATATATAAGTAGTGAATTTAGATCTCAGAGAAGTGCATGGAAATAGACCTAAATATGACCATAAATATGATGATCCATAATTAAATACAGTGGTGTAATATGTCTTTCTCTAACAATGTGAAATTGATCACAGTCCTAATTTTCCTCTACTCGTTTACAAAAAGGGAGGAACTTGAAGACATAACAATAACTATTATACAACAAGTCGCTGCGACAGGAAGGCTGTTGGCTGTCCCACAGTGTAGGAATCTGGGTCATATCGCAGTTATTCCTTATCACTAGCTTGATGATATTCTCAAATGCTCTCACCTACAGGGGGGTTATGCTAAAGGCTAATCAACTGTATATGGTCAACCATCATATCCAGTTTGTTGTGATTCATCCTGCTGAGGGAATACAAGCAATAATGACAGACAGCAAGTATGTGACTGGGTAATTGTGACTCAAGTAAATTAATGTGAATTAACAACACTAAGACATTATTTTGTCTTGGATTCAAGTGTTCAACTGGGCCGACACAGTTAGGTCTGCCTGGTGGATACTACCATCGTTGCTGATTCAGGGAGGTGATCAGTGGATTGTGGCTACCGTTTCAACATGTTGAAGTTGGCTTTTTGGGAAACACCCATTTTACACAGTAAGAGCACAGTGAATGTAAAAGAGAAGGATACTTTAATCATGATAGAAAAAAAAATAAAAAATAAAAAAAATGTTTTAACCTGAAAGGAACATAGGCTAAGTTTACTATGTTTACTGAGATGTTCATGTATAACACGTTGGCTAACACTGCAACACAGTTAGAGCTGCAAATAGGCAATAGCTTACAGTATAAGTGTTAGCTTTGTTTATTTAACGCTGCTGTAAGAAGGATTGAGAGATATCTAAAAAAGAAGGAAAGATAGCAAGGTTTTGTAAAGCTTCAACCACAAAACCTTCACCCCCTTCCTCCTCTGCTTCCTTGACAAAGCCCTTTGACAAACCTGTTGTAGCTGTGTGCACACATTCATGGCAAGGTAGTTTTGCTGGACCAATCAGGAAAAAGAGGCTCTGATTGGTCAGAAGCTATGGGTAGCTGGCAAAATCTAAATCAACTACGAAGGCAGGGCATATCAAGCCAGAGCAGATATTCTCATAGATAATTTCACTCGCTGATGGATGTTCTATGACATTTCTAACTAATTACACTAAATGTAAAGCTTTAAAATCCTATCTACAGAACCTTTGAAGTTCAATTGGGTAGCTTCAGTAACTATTATTGAATAATATACATGATGCAACCATACAGGCATGCCCCCAATACACTAATGCACACTCAAAATGCAAATGAAACATAGCTGGTCTGTATGGTTCAGTGGAGTTGCACTCGTTGGGACCCCACCCCCCACCACCCCTGACACTGTCTTCAATTGTGTTGTGTTGTGTAGGGCTGCTTTACTCATTGGTGGACGCCAGCCTTAGAGTACAGACACCACAAAGTAGGCCTGTACTTCAAACGCTGAACAATACTGGATTATATGGCGCCCTGCCTCTTAATCCATGTCCTCAGCATGACCAGGCAAGGCACTACCAAGTGCTCTCTATCTATACAGCTCTACATGCACACACACACATACACACACTGGGATTGACACCCATAAGTTAATACACAGAAACCAGGCAGACGACACCAGTACTGCAATAGCTTTAGCTAGGCGAGAAAAGGTTGCGTTGGGAAAAAGCTTTGGGCAGTATTTAAATGGATATTTGAAGGCAAGGCAGAAGACATTAGCCGCGGCTTGTCTTTTAAAAAAAACTCTTTTTGCATGTATGACATTGATAAGATATTGTTGCTTTTGACTGGGCAATACAATTCCTCACCTCTATATCAGCCGTTTTATTGTTATGGTGTTTGTACATGTAAGTTGATGTGAGTCATTTACTGTGGCAGTGAAGACAGGAGGCAAGTGGTAATAGGGTCCTGTGTGATTTACACCTCCCAGCTCCAGGTACTCCGCTTGAACAGTCTGCTCACCTGACTGACTCACTTCCTGGGGACTGATTGGACACTGAGTCATACAAAATAGCCTTAAGTCACACACACACACACACACACACGCACACACGCACATGCACGCACACACGCATACACACACCCAACAATATAAGTATACAGAGACACAATGACACTATTGAGAGAAAGCTGTGATTACAGGCTAAGGAGGGACTGAGTGACACATATGGTCTCTTCTGTTCTGGGGGATCCGGATGATTCATCACACAACCACACATCCGTATCTAAATCAGAAATGTGCTCTATGCCTCCTTGTGACGGCAGTGCACTGTGGGTCATTGATCACATGAAACAGCCATGCAGGCAATGTCGCCACATGTTTTGCTTCCTTCATTTGAATCCTACAGAATACTCAGGCCAGCACATTGTTTAATAACTATATTATTTGTTAGTCTTGTATGCTGTGTTAACGGGTGAGGATGATTAACATGCTTAGAGTGGTTATATGCTCAAATATTGAGCAACAGAAATTTGTGTGCGTGTGTTTCTAGAGGTGTGTGTGTGTGTGTGTGTGTGTGTGTCCAATTGCGCTTTCTTTAATGCTCCATTCGTCTGCGTTATTTTAATGCACACCTCTGGGGACGAAGAGTGTGCGTTGCCTGCTGGGAAAAGAGCGAGAGAAGCTGCAGAATTGAGATTTATGAGCACTTTTAATGATCTGGTATCGTGGTTGAAGGAAAGATTAATTGAGGCTTTCAGTGTAGCAGGAATAGTTCTGAAAAAAAAAACAGTGAACACACAGAGAGATAGAGAGAGAATAAAGGATGAAGTAGGCATACAGCACCAAGAGATGTGTGAGAAGAGCTTGTTGCATCCTGCCATATCACCCACCCCCTAATTGCATAGTAGTTAAGATACGCATATAGGTGCGGTAAGGTTACACACATGCACTCACAAAGCAGTCTCCATCACATTCATTTGCACTCCACAGTACGTTGGCAGGAGGCTTTTAGGAGCCGTTGTGGAACTATCTACCAGTTCCTGGAAGAGTACCGCTATCTGATTCTATCAAATTGCGCCCCACTCTAAGGAAAACAGTTGTGTGTGTGTGTGTGTGTGTGTGTGTGTCAGGGTGGGTGTAGTCATTTCCACCCTTGATTGATTGCTGTCATCTGGGTGGATTATTGAGTTAGTGGAGAGTGTAATAGGGCTGGTACATCTCAGAGCAGGAATGTGCACACACACACACACACACACACACACACAAAGACTCACACTTTCTCCCACACGTGCACAAGCATATACACACTTAACCAGCCGTGCCACACAATTGTATAATTCAGTGATGGGTGGAAATATTTCGGGATTGGGTTCGATAACTGTATCTCGCACAGGTTTCAGCTGTGTGTGTGTGTGTGTGTGTGTGTGTGTGTGTGTGTGTGTGTGTGTGTGTGTGTGTGTGTGTGTGTGTGTGT
>JAODUG010088478.1:0-12152 GCA_027564795.1 Aphredoderus sayanus
CTCTCTCTCTCTCTCTCTCTCTCTCTCTCTCTCTCTCTCTCTCTCTCTCTCTCTCTCTCTCTCTCACACACACTCACCCATTCATTCTTCCTTCTGCAGCTCGGCCCAGGTTAAAAATAGCTCTCCTCTCTCTTTCTGTGCTTCTCCGTTTACATAAGCACACAGCGGGGGGAGGGGAGCACTTCCGGTCTGGCCACCCAACCCAGCATCTGATCCATAACACTGGAGTTTCTGGGTGTGGGAGAGGAGAGGGGAGGAGTGGGGAGGAGGGGATGAGAGAGGAAATGACGAGAAGACAAGAGGAGAAGAGGAGATGAGGAGTAGAGGAGAGGGCAGGAAGGAGGAGGAGAGGAGTAAAGGAGAGGAAGAGAGAAGAGGAAAAGAGAGACAAGGAATAGAGGGCTGGACAGACCCCACAATGCAAGGAAGACCTCTCTGTCTGTCTCTCTGTCTGTCTGTCTGCCCGTTCCCTATCTTTCACGTCACTGGCCTGCAACTCTCCGCTGTGAGCGGCGGTGCTCAGGAACTACACAGAGGGAGGCTTATCATGATAATGCTGCTAGGAGGCTCCGCTGACCCCCTTATGTTAAAACACACACAAACACACACCTTGCATGCATACACAAATGTCCCATGCCCACATACTGTACACACAGTCAGAAAACCAACACACACCTACTGCATAAACACAGTGCAACACTAACACACTAGCTCACACATACACAATAACTTTCTGAAACACACACACACACACACACACACACACACACACACACACACACACACACACGAGTTTGAGCCTTCCAAGAACTGTGGGTTCATGTGACCACTGCATGCCTTATAACAGAGGCAGGCCTAACAGAGATTAAGCGGTGGATAAGATAGAATACCAGCAAAGAAAGACAGAAACAGCTTGGAGCAGAGAAGAGACAAACCTCTGGCTTTGAAGAAAATAAGAACCAAATAAAACCAACCAAATAAACCACATAAAATTAAAGGTCTCTCGGATCATTCTGACACGAAATGTGCCCGTTTTAATAATACAGGCAAACAGAGACACACGCGCACATATGATCGAGCACGCACAACAAACACACACTGGCCGAGGCTGTTCCGTCAAACTCCTATGGAACTTTGTAACGTGGCCATGAAAACATGCCACTAATTTCCCTGCACATAAAACAAAAGCACTCAACACATCGCCAAATCTTACAAAAGGTAACCCAACAAGCATTGGTAGTCATTCTGATGTTGTGTTATTGAATCATATGATGTGTTATCATACAGTACGATTGTACAGTATGTGACGTATGATATGTCAACTATTCTTATCTGGGCCACGTACGGCCAAAGTGAACTAAGCAAGCAGAACAAACAGGCTGTCATTATCAAGGTAGCATAAACAACTCTCTAAAACAGTGCTTCTCAACATGTGTATGCAACAGTTACAAACTAGCCTCCTTCGAGTTACTACCTATTGTAAATGTAGCAACACTGGCCAAGCTAACAAACGAACAACTTAAAATATAAACATATAAGATTACTGTAATAAGATTAATAACAATGACAAAAATAAAATATCTAAATATTTTTACGTATCTAGGGAACCCCAGAAGAGGTAATGTCATCCATGCTGCTAACCACTGCTTTACAACACTGGAACATCCTACAATGTGCAAGCAAAGGTGTTCGCTTCCCCTGTGTGTGTCTGTGTGTGTGCGTGTGTGTGTGTGTGTGTGTGTGTGTGTGTGTGCGCGCGCTTTAGTGAGCGACAGGAGAGAGACTTACTACTGTGCACAGTCGATGAGCTGGTACTCGTTAGACCTTTCCCAGCACGCCCGGACACCCTCGTCCTGCCACAGGCTCTTGGTATGCTCGTAGAACTCCTGGACAGACACAAAACAAGGCCAAGAGCTCTGAGTCAACGCAGGGCTAACAGGGAGCATTTCTCCCACTTGACTGATTTTGGACGGCGTTGAAGAAATTTAAAGGGAGTATTTCAGCAAGAAGGAAGTTAGTAATATGACAATAAGAAATCTCAGATACATCTAAAAGTACTGCATGCAAAGACACATAGCCTTCGTCTTCGTTTGGTCAAATAAGAAATGTCGGTGTTAAAATTATAATGGGATCAGAAAGGAGAGGACAGCTGTTTCGACCCACAGAAGCCCATGAAATGTAATGAAATAAACATACAATAATAGAATCATTGAATGAGTTCTATGACACAACTAATTCATGGTTTCTATTAGAAAATAATAGCCAAATTATTTTAAAATAATAAAGTAAGGCAGTAAAAGAGTTTTCCTCACTTCATGATAAAGATCAAGCTACCCTGCACAGAGCAGCCAGCAAGTCATCCACCTCCAACAGTTTCTTATGGTAATAGACTATGGGCAGGGGCTGACATTTTAGGCTCTGGGCCTATTCGGAGAGGAGCAGCAGATGACAGGACAGTGGTAGAGGCAGGAAACAGTGGTTCATTGAGTTCATGGAGAAACTGAGATCTTTGTACTGATACAAGAGCTGGCTGTCACTACATAGGCCTATCATTTCATTATGGATTTAGGTTGATCTCATAGAATAGTATTAGTCACAAATAGCCCATTATTATCCATACTGAGATAAAAAAACAATTGCCTATACAGTAATGTGAGCCTATAATGTGTACTCTTGGCAGCACAAAAACATCTGCCGCTCCCCTCTTTGGCATGTACTTTACACTATTTATTCTACATGTAATTTGTTACAAAAAATGTTTTGAAAATAATAAGTAGACTATTCTCTAAAATACATTGTCTGTCTTCAATTAACAGCCGAAACATGGTGCATGTTATTCTCCTCATCTTACTTTAAGATTTATATGGCCCCTTTAAAGCAAAAAAGAATAGATGAGATACCCTTTGTCATTACAATGTTATGGAATGATACATTCTTGAGCTGCTGAATTTAACATGAGATTGTACGTTTGGTAACTTTTCATTTTGAAAATATAAAGTGGACTATTACTCTAACAAACGTTTCTATATCTTCAATTAACAGCCGAAATATGCACTTTCTATGGTGCATGTTATTCTCCTCATCTTACTTTAAGATTTACATGTCCCCTTTAAAGGAAAAAAGCATAGATGAGATACCCTTTATCATCACAATGTTATCGAATGATACATTCTTGAGCTGCTGAATGTAACATGCGATTGTACTTTTGGTAACTTTTATCAAGTTAATTCATTCAATACATCTTTGACTGACCTATTATTGTGGCTGGAATGATTTTGCCGATATTGACAACACACTACAAAACTTACATAAATTCCATTACAAGACAGAGGTTTTTTGCATACTATGCAGAATATGTTGTTTAACTTGGACAATTACTACACTATTCTTAGTATTTATGGCATTTTTATTACCTCTTAAGATTCCTTTGTGCATCGGTGTCATACATTTCACCCTAAACTGCTGAACAACTTTAGACACCAGCATTATTGAGGATGTGTGAGTGGTAAATGCAGGGACAGAAGAGAATAGTATCTCTACCACAATTACAAACAAAGTAAATATATTAAGTACATATTAAGTATGTAATCCATATTCTAGTTTGTTAGAGGAAACATAAATTATCAAAAATAAAAAAAAGCAGGCTACTAAATACTAATGCATCTACGTAAAGGAGATCAGAAATAAAAGAATAAAAGCAAAAACTTAAGGCTCTTTGACACACTCTCTTTGCCTTGCTCCTAAAGGCAGAGCCAACCAGTCCAACTGGTTCCCAGTACGCCCTCGGGCCAGACGTGGGGAGCACAACCAGATAGTTCTCTACTCACTGTTCAACTATGCATTCTTTTAATGAAGAATTCTTTCATGTTTACTTGACCATGTTTTACCTAAATTTGACTGTCCCGCTAGTTTGCAAGAGTGTTTGCAGTTTAACAGAGCAGTTAAACTGAAGAAGAAAAAGAAAGAAATTCCCACAATATGCCAAAAATATATAAATAACCGTTTTTTTTTTAAACATATCTTTTAAGTACCTAAAACACTACCACCATTATAAAACGTTCTCACAGTCACAGTACTAAGATAATAAACAAAAATATCAAATCAAGGTCTACAATGGTTTGCAAGAAGTGAGCAAAGCACAATAGATGTGTAATACTGAATTCTGAGAACATTATTGTATGGCAACCTAACAACAAATACCAACCTAACATAACAAATCTGCAATGCCAGAGACAATATCAGGAGAATGCTGCTTGCTTACACACAATATGCCTTATTCATTGGAAACTTACAAAAAAGCCTACACTGTGAGAGTGGCCTGTTTGGTCACCGTGACAACATTTTGTGCCTTAGATTAGAACACAAAAGCAAAATATCAGTTTTTTATGTGATGAATAGACAGCTAGATAATATTGGCTGTAAATGTAATTAACAACTGAGGTATTAACTGGTCAGTTAGTCCTTAAACGCATACACTTCAGTGCCTACTGACTCTTGACCAGACCAGTACACATGTTAATGAGTACCATCATGTATCAGTGCACTGTTCTAATGGCCAAGAGAACAGCGCACTGATACATGATAAGTAATATAAATTCCATATTGTGACAGAAACAGTGACAGTGTCGTTCTCTGTCCTAAGAACTAAGGCAAGAGCATTTAACTGATACCCAAGTCCAGCTCAGCAATTAGCCAGATCAATCTGTCACTGGAGGAGAAGGATACTAATTATTATGATGGTATCTAATGAGACAAGGACAAAGAAGAATAACAGTAATAAAACACCTAGGCCCATTCTGTAAGTGGAAACAAACAGCTAGGCCTAATCTGAATCAGTATCCTTACATTAGCTCTTTAAAAATGCCCTTACAAATATTTTTAAAGATATAAAAACCTCAGCAACAAAAACAACTTAACATACAGCATCTGGCTCTGTACAACCAACACCACAGAATTGTAGTGGTCTTGACAGCTCAATTTGCCCCTGGAGCAGAAGGCAGCTCAGGGGTAATCCCTCTGAGTCTGTGTTTCTGGAGGACAGGTCCCACCAGACACGTTTAGGGTTATTACAGACAATCTCAGGTGAGAGGTTCATTCAATTGACAACATCCCAAGGGAGAACACACCTTCTAATTACTGAAGCAACTAGCAAACAGAGCAGACAGACCCATATGGGCTGGCTAGCTACAGTATGAGGCTTCAGCAACTCTAACATTTGCTAAGCCACAAACTCCTGTGTTAAATAGATAAGTGCCAATAAGCAAAGTAACACAAACTCCACAACATAGTATAGCTTTGTACAATTTGAAGTGCCTGTAGTGTTAATCAGAAGTAATACCTTGATAATATGTTGTTTTTCATGTACCTGCAGATGAGAGAACAGAAAATGGGTAGTTGGTTTGAAAAATGGGGAATTGTTTGCAGAGGGAAGCTGCCTTAGGGTCTAAAAACAATAACATAAGTCAGAGTGGAAATAAATACATAAGCGATAAACTTACCGATTCAAATTCAAAATCCTTCTGGTTTACTAGGTTGAGGACATAGTCAATCCGTGACTTGTTTGCAGGACAGGCTAACTGGCAAGGGGGTGTGAGTATATTCATGGCTGTAACAATCGTCTAAACAGAGAAAACTTAGTTAATTGTCGAGTGTAGATAGGACACATGGACAGTTTTTTTTAAAGGTATTGAAAGACTCCTAGAAATGGTCTATTGTGATATCCCATACTGTTTTAAGGCAGACCATATATAGATTTTATTATTTTGAATACCCATGGTCTATTTTTCATTCACACATAAAACATAACTATGTATACATGTAATTATATTGTCCTGTATTTTACAGTATTTGCAGTCTTACCTCTATAGCTTCTTTAATGTTGTTTTTAATATCGTGTATTTTCTGTTTTTTCTCCCTGTGAAGAGTGAGGGGAGAGTAAAGGAAAACATTTAATTGTATTTTACGTATGTGAACATAGTATGACTTCAACTACTACTACAAAATTAAGTTCAACTATGACAGGGTCTATTAGGGTACATGACTCGGTCGACCAATCAAAGGTGATCACAGGATCCAGTCATCCAATGAAAGAGGGTTAGAGGAAGGGGGTTAACATCTAATTCCACTTCAATAGAAACTGAGATGCTCCTAAATCCAAACTCAGGGAAAACATCCCTTCTGAAACCACAATATGTCCACCTTTTATAATAATATGTTTTATATACAGTAAATATATTTTCTCCCTCAAAGCAGCAGTGACAAACTAAGTTCCCTGACAATTCTTAGCTTGACAGCTATATGGGCTATGTCCTTAGGCACATTCATTCTGTATTCATTTTCAACTGCAGGCCAAGGTACATATAATGTAATGTAGAATGCTCAGAAACACCACTTGTTGACTGTGCATTTGGCTTATTATGGGATATGATCTTACAGCAATAATAACCTACTCTTTATTTTATGTAATATGAATGTTATTTGGTGGAAAATGGTGTGAGGTGTGTAGAGAGGAATTTGACTGTGGTATGCACTTCAAACAAAAACTGTCCTTGTTTCAACCACAGAGGCAAATTGACACAAATTAAGGTAATCTTTAAACATCCCGTCCCCTGTAAATTTGTTGAATCTGGTATTTGGCAGTACCAAACAAAGCCTTAATCAAAATCTGATCAATCGGAATGCTTACAACCCATCTGATTGGTTAAATGATTAGTTTAATCATCAGTCATTAATACTATACAGTGAATTATTCCAGTCTTTCTCTCTCAGCCCCTATATCCACCAGGAGTGGTTCAAGTGACCAGAATACAATACAATACAACACAATGCAGACAACATTCCTCAGACTTCGGCTCTCCACTAAAAACACACCCTTCAAAAGAAATTGCTATACGATTATTTTCTTACCATCGCCATGCCAAGCTACACACCTAGATCATGGTGTCTGGATGCACATGATACTATACATACATGGACATTTATATGAACATGACCCAAAAATAAGAACATAATGCTTCAACCACAAACTTTTTTCTATGAAATGAATGATCAAGAATAAAATAATTTTATTGTCTCTTTTGCATCTTGGGCTGTAGCCAAAGTCACAAGAGAGAGGTTAGTTTCGACAGCAGAGGCAACTTAACTGTAACAAATATAACATTGCCTACTTCTAGTGTAACAAGACAGTGTACTGTACTGCAATCTTAAACTCTTAAAAGGAGGAATATTGTTGACATGTAAAATATTTGTGAAGACTTCAGTAAAATTGTAAACTTGGCAGTCTAACATATGAAAAAACACTAGGTTTACAGTACTAGGCTATTCATATGATGTGACTGTTGAGGAATCATATTCATAAATCTGCAGTTCTCTCTAAAACCAACCAACTGTTTTCCAATTATTAGAGCTAGGCTAGTAGTTCAATTTAACTATACTGTGTATGTGTATTGATAAAGGAGGCAGATCTACAACAGACCATGAAAACAACTGCAAATAATAGTCAAATGAGACAACAACAAAGTTGTCTGTCAGGACTCAAAGTCATTTATAAGCCAACTGTTTTACTGTAGCCTGCAGAATGGAAAATAATTGCTTTCGCACACATTCATTTCTGTACAGTAGGTCAAGAAAAGAATTTAGTATTTATAAATGTTTGTATTTTTCTGATTATTACTACTGTTTAAATAAATCCACAGAGATCTAAATAAAACCAGACAGACTGCCTGCAATGTTTCAATAGCCTTGTGGGTTTAACAGATATTTAGCCTAAACGTAACCTACTTACTCTGCGTTGAAGCCATTTACGTGTAATATTCGCATCTGTTTGACTATCGTGCTTTTCCCAGACTCACCAGCACCTAGAAGAAAAAATAAATCAGATATCAGTCCAAATGTGGAATTACAATAACTTCTTGTCAGTGTCTAAAATGCTTTGATTGGCTTTGAGAACTAAAAATGAAAATGTAAGAATTGTTATTCCTACTGAAAAGAACAAGGATTCATGGTCTAACCAGCCCAACCAAGCATAAAAGAAAGTAGAGTTTAAACCATCCTGAATGCTTTTATCCACTTCTTTTCACATGTGAGAACTTTCTTCATCATGGTAAGGAGAAGGATAATGCAGGCTAACAGTTCATATCAGACGATAGAAAAAGGCTACTGGCAGGTATGACTGGAAAAGACTTCAAATGCAGCTATGGATGTCTCGCCTACTAATCTGCACTGGCTCTAATGTAGCCTCACTGTTTTTCCACTAAGAATTTCCATTCTTCACTGGATAAATGTTTTGGACCATTACACTAATTATCATAGTGGAAAGAAACATGTTTTACACCTGCTAGGCTGCCAACATACATAGTACACCATACTCACACAACTATAAGCTGATCAAGCCACATCAGCTCACTAACAGCTTGCTACTCGCTATAAGCTGGTAAGCATTACTGAATATGTATTCTACAGATCTGAGATCAATTTATGAAACTTACATTCAATGGCTGTTTGTCCGGATTTGGCACCATTCCTATAAAAATCATCTTAATACAGACTCTTGTCTTGACTAAATAAATGTGGAATGTATGCCTGAATGTTAATTGCAAAAACATGTGAACTATTTAAGAACTTTCTCTCAGTAGGCCTATTTGTAAAATGTAAAATTGCATGTGTGTATGGTCTAAGTGGAGAGGACTAAAGGCTGTTTTAAAGTATCAAGTCAAAATGTTATGTTGCGTCAAACAGTAATTAAGAATAATACTAGCCTACAACAATGAGACCTAATTTATGTGCTTCAAATATTCAAATATTCAAAGTGCAGTGAAACAAGCATGCCTATAAACTGGATAGGCCTACTTTTAATTGCCACAAGAAGCGCACAGTAATGTTTAGTGTTGTAGGGATGTCATAATGTTAAGTAACCACGCAATTATAACAGCAAAAATCAACAATGCGTATAACCCAAAAGCATAGGCCTACCCAAGTGAAATTAAATTATCTGCGCTGTGGTTCCTAGAATATTGTACAAAAGTCATTTTGTAATTTGAATACATTTTCCAATTTACTTAGTTGGATCACAACATATAACAAAACTGGGTGAATACCTACCTAATAATAGTAGCCGGTGAGTAGCTCGGTATATCTGTTTGTCTTTTTGAAGCTGTTTGTCAATCTTTTTGTTTACCTCCCTCTGTGTCTTCTCCTCATTTCGTTGGTCTTCGGTCTTACTATTGCCAAGACAACCCATCTTCCCAAAAACCCAGATAAAGGTTCAGGGAAGGCAGGAGGGTGTTTGCTGGGAGGAATAAATAAATAGCCTAATTCTAAATTCTTAGATTGGCCCAAGAATGGTACACCTGGCACAAGATGGGTGACATTTATGTTGCCCGATGCGAATTAAATAAATGTAACCTGTAGATTGTCAAGAAGCTTCACAGATTTTAACCAGGAATTATTTGGCTGTAAATTTCTCTACAGAGATCATACAGAGAGAGAACAGCATTGATGCAAATGACGACACCCTGGTCGCCCTCTAGATGGTCGATTCCTGTGTTTTCACTGTAAATCCGCAATGAAGTCATCAACATTGATGTAAATTTTAATGTGAATTTTTCAGCGGTCCAGTGTACATGAATGGTTTCGTGTCGGGATTCCCACGACGTCTTTCTGTGTGGCTCTTATGCAGCACAGAAATTTTAGCAAACGTCTCCTCGGGAGCCCATCTTCGGCACAATTCTCAACACTGCCATTCAATTAATTTCCATTTACATCAAACCCCTTGCTTTGCCTTCTGTGTTCTCTTCTGCTATATGTTTTCTACCAGACTGAAATGAGCAAAGCATAGGCTACAGGGTGGATAAGAGTACACATTTGAAAAATAAATATTTCCACTAAAATGACGGCATGTGAATCATCGGGCTACACCAAGCTTCTTTCTTCTTAATCCCAATCTCTTTCAGAACCGTCACATTATAGCGTTTTTCCGTGTAACCTCAACAATAATATTCCCTTTAGTGCTCCGATATAAATGTATTTCCTCTTCTCTTCACAGATGCTGGTGTTGCTTTTGGTGTTTGACCAGACCAAAAGGCCCTTCTTCGTCTTTTATTTTTGGTTGCCGCTGTTATTTGTGTTTCACCTCACATCGAACAGCTTTTCCGAACGAACGAAGGTTCTTGTAGATGTCCTTGTTTATAATATAATAGCTCCAGTTCAGGTACTGTAGGCTATATTTATGGAAATCCTCCGTTATTTTCCTGTTTCGCGCAGGTACTTCCTACTGTCAGTCTCTCGGCTTTTTGTATTCCTTTTGAATTCGTATGGTAGATATGGTTAGCCTACATGTGCATATAGATATGAACATAGCCTACCGCAGTTTACAATCCCTTATCCAACGATGACAGTTATTTCACTGTGGTAAGGCCAGACTTGCTGTTGAACAAGTGGCAATTGAGTCGTTTTTTGTAGTAAATATTCAGAAGATTTCCCCCTTTTCTCTGAGAATTGAACATTGAGATAGACAGCGTTGAAGAGGTGGGGTGGGGCAAACAGCTCTCACGGAACCCTGGGAAAGAAGTAGGGTCGAATCACATGACTGCCCAGAGTTATGTAGCAG
Organism: Aphredoderus sayanus; assembly: GCA_027564795.1. Taxonomy (NCBI): domain Eukaryota; kingdom Metazoa; phylum Chordata; class Actinopteri; order Percopsiformes; family Aphredoderidae; genus Aphredoderus; species Aphredoderus sayanus. The sequence goes on from JAODUG010088478.1 coordinate 10,607, forward strand.
GCATAGAGAAGTGAAAAGGCGCCCTCTTTAAAGGAAAATGATCATTTAAGCGAGCTACCCAAATGGGGTTCATCAATGATATTGACATTATAATGTAATAGCATATCCTATCATGGATATGCCACAGGCATGTTTCTTTTTTTTTTGCAATATAATGGCATAATACGCCTACATTAGTATACATACTTTAGGCTATGATAGGCTACAATTCAACATCATAGGCTATTCAATTAAGTCTAACTTGATTTTGTGTGTTTTTTAATTGCCATTGCTGTGTGTATTTATTTATGTATTATTTATTTATGTATTTGTGTTTTTTGTGTTTTTCGTGCTTTTTAACCCTCCTGTGGTCCTTGGATTTCAAACAAACACCTTGTTGTGCCAGCAGTGCATATCATATGTATGTGTAAGCTGTAGAATTAGGTTTAGCGCCTTCTATCTGCCACAAAGAGCTAGTGATTTGGGTAATTTTGACCTGAAGGACATCACAAGGGTTTAAATGTTTTGTTAATATTGATCCAGTAATTAGTTGCTTCATATAACATTGTTATTAAAACTACTTTAATCATAGAACACAACAACATGGGTCATTACAAATCACTGCAAAGTTTTCAGCAACTAATGTTTGACTGTCTCTACATTTAGGCACTGAACATTTACCTCAAATGACAGTAGCCTAGTATGGCTTATTATAGTGGGATATAGCCTATTCATAACCCTTCATTAACCAAATTCTGTAAACATAAAGAATTAAAAATGTATGAAATCTTTGATATCAAAATAGTTCTCAAGAAAGAAGCTCAGGGTGGAAAACCCATAATTGAATGTCTCGAGGTTATTTCATTTAGTGCAGCTAATTCCTGGAAACACCATTCCAGCACACAGTGGCTACAGCATACTTAACCGTAACTCGTATCTCAATTTGTGTGTGCAAGCTGTTTAACATTTACGTATATTCACAGTTTACTGTAATTGAATTGAACATTACATGTTAAATGGAAAAAAGGACAGATAAATTTAAATCATTGTATACTTAGGTTTTCTTAATAACACTATCATGCTTACAGCAAAGACTACAAGTATACAGTACATGCACATTCAAGAAAATAATCACACAACTACAGTACATATGTAGAGACAGTGACTATTACAAACACACCAAACAGAAACATTGCTATTATTTTTACACTCATACATTTTGCACTAATTTACAAAGCAATAATAATGACTTGACTAGGTGTTAACTGCAATCATTAATAATTGCATTTACTAGATCTATTTCTGAAGCACAATACCTGAACAACCATCCTGTGCCGTTACTGTTATACATTAATCCTCTACATGGTAGCACCGTTCCTACTGTGTATGTTCTATCAGTACCTGTTGCAATACACTTACTGTCAGACATGACAGTATGTTTTTATGTGAACAAATGTAATGTGTGTGTGTGTGTGTGTGGGGGTAGGTGAGTGAGAGAGAGAGAGAGAGAGAGAGAGAGAGAGAGAGAGAGAGAGAGAGAGAGAGAGAGAGAGAGAGTGTGTGTGTG
>JAODUG010088500.1:1461-12147 GCA_027564795.1 Aphredoderus sayanus
TCTCCTACAAATATTTGTGGGTCTTTACCAGCGGATCAGCGTTCTGTTTTGCCTTGATGCTCACTGTGCAGCATACGTGATGCCATAAGTGAGCTTTTTCCATTCACTGAAATGAATCAATCAATTTTAAACTAAAGGCCACGCAACTGCAAGTGTAAATCATAGAACTTCATATGTATGTCCAACATTTATTTTGATGTGAGTGAAGATATATTATGTAAAAGGTGTCAAGAACTGTCTTACATTTTGCACCATGGCTGTTTCAATATATTGCAGTGGCGCAAATTAGTGTTGTTACTTTGTTTGTTGTTACAACATATATAGTTCTATGGTTTCAACAGGTGACAAGAGTGCTCTACGCCCCAGTGGACTAAGGCTTGGCTCCCCAGCACTGACCTCTAGAGGCCTGGTAGAGGATGACTTCAGACAGGTGGCAGAGTACATCCACAGAGGTACACTACCTTTCATCTTTACAAAGGGAAACTTCACTGGAAGGTTTTTGCATATGCTGTGAGGACATACTGTACATTGATACCTGCGTATGTAAGCTACAGTACATCTAACACCCCTTCTGACTGTCATTCAGGTATTGAGTTGACCTTGGAGATCCAGAACAGCCTGGACCCCAAGGCCACTCTGAAGGAGTTCAAGGAGGCCCTGGCCAAGGGGGAGAAGTACCAGCAACGGGTAGTAGAGCTCAGGGGTGAGGTGGAGTCCTTTGCTGGACAATTCCCTATGCCAGGCTTACCTGAGCTGTAGTGGACTGAAATTACACTTTAATGGTTACAGTTAACTACTATATTTGAAAACTTTGCTTTATGCCAATTTAGCCATGTGTGTTTGTATGCATATGTGAATGTTTCTGATGACACGTGTGATATCTACTGCTTTATCCCTGATCAGTGCTGAATTTGCTGCTTCCAATTGTCTGGAAGTTCTGCATACGGTCAAATTGATTTATTTAGCGGACTATGGGGTCAATTCAGGGTTGCCTAATTGTGATACAAACCCCATCAAAGGAAAGTAATACAGATGTACCATTATGTCAAGAGGTCATCCTTCTTAATGGTATTCTAATCTAATGTCTGGGCCTACATGAGCAAATGCAATTTTAAACTTTTAGTTATTTTATTAATTATGGCTTGTTTCATTGAATTTGACTTTTTTGTTGATATTCCAATTTCTAAATACTTTGAGAATGGGAAGACATGATTAATCTTCTACAATTTAAAATGGCTTTGTTTGTATGAACAGATATGTGACAATAAAAATATTAGGTCAAAGATTATTTACCTGTTATTTCTTGTTCGTGTTCATGTTTATTAATTATCCTTATAATTTATGTAGTACAGTACGCTTAATATTCAAGAATTACTGTTACTACCGTTCACAACTGCCATATTAGAATTGTAATTAGAGAAACTACTAAACAGTATTTCCTAGTATGTATATTTAAATGGCGATGCAGAAAATTATGTTTAATTCTTATATCTATATTTTACTTTTAAAGTACCACAATTAATGTTAAAAGGTTAGGCTGGTTAGGCTCGATGTGCAGGAAACTGAATGATATGAGTGTTCGATTACTCCTGTCTTCATGCAAGTTGAAAGGTCACTCCGCGCGCCTTCGATCTACTACTGTCTGCCTGGAAGCCGTTTCAACAACAAGCCAACAAGTTAATCGAGTAGTATTGAAAGATTTTTTTACATTTGCAATACCCAGACCAATAGAGTACTTCTGAATGAATCCTGTATTGTCTGTGTTAGCTGATATATAGCACTTACTGCATATTACTAGTTAACGTGGCTAGCACTGCTAGCTGGCTAATGAAGGTAGCTTTAGCTACTTAACAGATTTCATTTGATCGGAATAGAGGAGACTTGCAAACATGCAGGAGCTCCTAGCAACCGTGGATCACATTAAGTTTGATCTGGAGATCGCCGTGGAACAGCAGCTGGGTGCACAGCCCTTGCCGTTCCCTGGGATGGACAGTGAGTGATTTTATGCTATCTAAGTACGTTACTGTATCAGACAAAACACCATTGATCATTGGCGAAGTGATAAAGTATGGCAAACAAAAGCACGAACGCATGAACTCTAATGAGTACTGATATACATTTTTGCGTTTTATTTACCAGTGTGACCCAAAACTTAAACTTTTCTGTTAGCCCTCATGATGTCCTTAATTATATTGAATTCTGCCACCAGAGGCCGCCATGTGATTGTGTATTATTATTATTATTATTATTATTATTATTGTCATTGCTGTGTGTATTTATTTCTTTATACATTTTTTATTTATGTATTTGTTTTTTTTGTGCCTTTTAAACCTTCTGTTGTCCTCGGGTTTCGAACTCAGACCTTGCTGTGCCAGCAGTGCACATCATATGTCTGTGTAAGCTGTAGAATTAAGTTTAGTGCCTTCTATCTGCCACAAAGAGCTAGTGATTTGGGTCATTTTGACCAGAAGGACATCATGAGGGTTAATATTATTATTATTATTATTATATTAACGCTATGCTACAACATAATATTGTCTTGTGTACAGAATCAGGGGCTGCTGTCTGCGAGTTCTTTATGAGAGCAGCCTGTATAAAAGGTAAGAGTGCACTCACATTACTACATTTATTTTTCTCACTGCACTGAGAAAATTATGTTCATCTGACAAAATAAGTAACACTTAATCACTGCAGATTTCTTCCATATTCAGGAGCAATGTGTCCATTCCGCCACATCAGTGGCGAGAAGACAGTGGTGTGTAAACACTGGCTGCGAGGGCTGTGTAAGAAGGGAGATCAGTGCGAGTTCCTCCATGAATATGACATGACCAAGATGCCAGAGTGCTACTTCTACTCCAAGTTTGGTTAGTTGACATGAGGTTCAGACTAAAGAAGACATTGATTCATTGTTCAAGATTTGTAACCTTGATTTTTATATATTTATATATATATATATATATATATATTACTTGCATACATACATACATACATACATACTCGGATAATACATTAATTTTGGATAATGTTTGTACCCGTGCCTTTCTAGGTGAATGTAGCAACAAGGAGTGCCCATTTCTTCACATTGATCCAGAGTCCAAAATCAAAGACTGTCCCTGGTATGATCGAGGCTTCTGCAAGCACGGTATGTCCTGCTTACTAGGTTATAGATATGCAGGTTACTTGTTTGATTACAATGTACCCCCTCCCCTTTTCAATATTTTAAATTCCTTACTATGCTCAATCCAATCTTTTGTCTCAGGCCCTGACTGCAGACACAGGCACACTAGAAGAGTGATCTGTGTGAACTACCTTGTGGGCTTCTGTCCAGAGGGAAAGTCTTGTAAATTCATGCAGTACGTCTCCAAAATACAAAATATGTAGAAATACAGTAAATAATATTATGGACTATGCGCTATAACTGACCAACCGGATCAGTGCACCCTAAACATGCAAAAATGTTGGTTGTGTTTTCTCTAGCCCCCGTTTTGAACTGCCAATGGGAGCCCCTGACCAGCCTCCTCTTCCCATGCAGGCCCAGAACCAATCTAAGGTTAAACGCGCAACACACACCTCAGAAGTTTTTTTTATTTTTGTAGCTAGATTCTCAACCAAGAAATTCTGTTGCTGAGTAATGCAATTATTTCTCCCTTTTCAGCCTGTGCCTACGATTGGCCGCTCGTCCCTCTCACTGATACAGCTGACCAACTCTAGTCCAAACCAAGGTGGTTATCAGCGGCCACAGTACAACACAGCAGGCGGCAACATTCAACACAACAATATGGGAGGCAACAGAGGGCCTCGACCCTTGGACCAGGTCACCTGCTATAAGGTGAGGGGATAATTATGTGCATGCAGATGTAACTACTATACACAGCGCTGAAGTACCATAGTTAAGTCTTCCCTGTTTTTTTTTTTCTTTAGTGTGGTGAGAAAGGTCACTATGCTAACAAATGCACAAAGGGCCACCTTGCCTTCCTGAGTGGACAGTAGAATTTGAACCTTCTTGACCCAGGAACAGCCACACTTTGGTCCAGTCCTCCTACAGGGGAGAATGCGATTGGAGAAAGCAGGACACAGAATGGAGGAAGAAACTGCCGTTTTGACACAGCAGCTGCCAGGCATTGCTGCAAGTTTGTCACTTCTGGGCTGTTATCTGCAGAAACTACAAACATGGCTACCTTTCTTGGCTGCGCACAATGAAAATGAACAATAGAAAAGACACTAATTCATGTGACTGACTTGATTGGTGATGAAGGTCAAGCCTGCAGCCAGGTCTTTCTTGCTGTTATTGTAGATATGATAATTTCCTCTATTTTTTACAGTTTGTATTGTACACCACAGAGACTCTCCCAAATAGCAGAATATTCTTTAAATGTTGAAATGACAGCCAGGGCCCAGAGGTATCAAAGTGCCTTAGGAAACATAACATACATTTTCCCTACCTTTGACCATAGAGCACACCTTCAAATTTAATCAGCTCTTGCTTTACATGCCTGCATCATTGACATTGTACATGAAATAAATACCTTTTCAATGCTAACTTTTATTGGAGAAAAGCTGTAGGCTACATGATTCCTCTTGGACCTGTAATCCTCAAATTTTACCAGCCATACACTGAAGCCTTTTCAAACATTTATGAACAATAGCATTATTTGGATGTTTTGTTTAGATGTACATTGTACAAAATGAATCCTTAGACAATAATTCCTAGTATTGTCATGCATGTGTCTTTTAGCAAGGCACTAGCTCCCACCTGCTCCACTGCCTTTCACATGGCTGAAAGTTAGGCTATTGGGGAGAGATTTATTATACTTTGTCTTGTAAACTAGGATGTTAAAGGCTTACATTTCAAATGTTTAGTAGGAACAGATGACCCAAACTAAGTTCCATTACAGCCCACCCTAAGCCAGTCTCATTCTGTTTGTTATTTGATGCCACATTTATCATTTCACAAAACAAGGTATCCCATATAAAGTCCAACCAAAATATGAAATTACACTACATATTTTATTGGTCACAATGCTCACATATTATACAGAAGAGAATGCTGAGAACATAAATGTTCTAACTGCTCCACATGAACTGTGGTTGCCCAGGTAATGTTTTGACTAAAGGGTCAAAAAGGTACACAAAGGGACTGTACTAGTGATACTTCCTCCAGCGGTCATGTTCTGCAAGAGAATGACATTCATCAGTTGAAATATTTAGTCAGGATTTACAAAGGGATAAATAGTATAACATACAGCTTGTGAAAGACCATATATTACTTACTGATGTGGTCATATTCCCACAGGTAGCTGATTGCCACATAGCCCACAAGCAGCATTGCTACACCACCAATTCCTCCCTTCCTCACATTGATGTACTTGTTGTAGTACCTGTCATGGCCTTTCAGAAACGCAAAATAAAAACAAAGGCCACAGTATTTATAACTAAGAAGTTATTTGAACTGTTAATGTCACTTACCTCTGCGGATGGCTGAGATAATGCCGTTGGGAGTGAAGTCCCGACCTCCAAGCCAGGATCCCAGTTCACCCAGCTTCACGTTCATCAGCTGCTTTTCAGCTACGGGAACTGGTAAACAGAAAACAACAGTAGTATTACAGGTTTGATTTCGACAATGACAATTGACAATGAACTATAATTAATTATGAATTAGGCTAATGAAATGTTCTCTAATCCAGTCAGGTAAATGACTAAAGCTATACAATGTACTCAAATAGCTTGTACTATGAGGAGCACGCTTGACTCCTGGACAAACCGTTCAAACTATGCATAATTGTCATCGGTCGTAAAAAATGCCTAGTCTAGGCCGAATATTGGAGATACATTTTGATCTCTGCCGGTAGTTCTATAAAGGCACTATCACCGAACACACTGGTCCTGCAGCCTGTTTAGTCGCAGGGCTACGTTAAGGGCAAAATAGTTGACTACAGTATGATAGACTGAACAACATAATGTTCATAAACGTAGGGTTAGGGATGGGCAAGATCCCGGATAATGACAATCGTTTTCTAAAAGCAGTTTGCAAATAAATGCAATGTAATATCGTGCAATGTCAGTAAAAGTCCTTGACGTGACTCAATGGACGGTGGTTTCATTGGGGCCTTCCGATAAAGAAGAAAGCCACAATATCTACAAACAAGGCTTTTTTTGTAGACGAGGCTGTGATTCATAAGTATTACATTTCAAAAGCAAAGCAATGAGCGATAACAAACACCTATACAATTCGCCTATTTTGACAGACAGCACGGAAAATTACCTGGTCTGTCCGCCATCTTCGGTCCAAGGGTGCTCGACGCTTGGAATGATGGGAATAAATTAGAGTGCATTGTGGGAAAATATAGCTAATGTATTTTCCGCCAGGGGCCAGCAGAGGACATACATGGGATTCAAACGTCATTTTTCAGTGTAAAAAAGAAAAGATAAACTATATATACGTATACAATAACAATGTAATTGTGCATTTTTTTTTTATCCAAAATATAGCGAGTTTACATTGATAGCCTATATCTATGCCAGCACCTCGCACATCTATCAAAAGGGTCAAAGGCTACTGTATTATTTTAGACAGCCGAATGTCTAGACTACAACCTAATTCTATGTTTACAACCTATTTAACTATTATGTCAAATGTCAAGAATGTATTATCACTGAAGAGGAAGTGATAGACTATATTAGTTCAGCAAAAGGATAACCTCGCTCTGCCTCTTCCTTCCTGTGCCCCTCCTCTCTCTTGAGTTTAGCAGTGCTTTTGATCTTCATCCAATTAATATTTCAATCTAAAGACTTTCATTAGACGTAAGATTCATACAGATGTCCACCCCCTTATTGTTCTCTTTCTCTTTCCCATGACCATCTCTCCGGCTCTCCTCTTATCTTCATGCATAAGTACTATTGTCCTTCTTCTGGGTTAAGTAGAGGTTTGTGTGATTTGCGAGAGCAAGGGAGAGAGAGAGAGAGAGAGAGAGAGAGAGAGAATCAAATAGAACAAGATTCTAAAAACATTATTGTGCATCACATCGTGATAGAAAATAATAATTAGTATAGTAATAGTCGTAGTTAGGGCTTACACCAACATTAAAACACAGTTCTTAAATATATAAAAGCATGTCTGCAAATTTGCATTAAAAGTAATGACATTGTTTAGTGATATATTTGGCCTTGATTAAAATGTATATTGCTGTGGGAATGAATTAGTATTTGTAGGATTTCTTTTGGGTCAGATGTGCTCTGAAGTGGATGCCTGATGAGATTACTTCAAAGGAATGGTGAATGGGGTTTGAAGGGTCATTTGGATTGGAGTCTGCCTTTCTTTTTAAGTTGTACCAGTGATTTTGGTTGCATGCTTCATGATTCTTGTTAGTTGTGAAGTTGTAAAGTTGTTCCAGGATGCAATGTTCAATGTGAAGACTGACTCGATGAGTGAATGGTATATTGTCGTTCAAATGTAAATTGGATCTATGGAGAAGAGGGTAGGTGACAAAACACACCCCTGTGGGACCGCAGTATTTAAACAATATAAAAAAGAGGAATGAATAACGCCTGTAAGAGGTTTGTTGTGGGGCTTCTAGTAGGCTTTTAGTTGGAGCTTCCTTCTGTCCTCTTCTCTCCTATCTTCCCTACTGTGAAGGTCAGAATCAGCCTCAGCTGTTTAACCAACATATTGCATCAGGACGTAATCCAATTACTCTGTATCTGTCTGTGAAAGGCACCCACACAGACACACGCATATTTAGTTGTGGGGACAATGTGACAATCTCTACATTCTATAGAAAACAAGTACAACATTAGGTTGGAACACTGTTAATATAAGACATGCAGCATAATCTTATACATGGCCAATAACATGAACCAAAGTGTGGTCTTGTTTCAGATGCTTTTAAATGTTTTGTTTTTTTGCTTTTACGCGTGACAGGACTCTGCCTGGGGCTTCGACACATGCACGCGCACACACAAGCTGTTGTGCAACACGTGCATACACAAACAAACCACACACAAACAGACACACACACACACACAGGAGGATGGATGATTTTATCCCAGCTCAAGAGGCAGGTGCCCTCAGGGTGTACCATAGAGAGAACTCTTTGAAGCTGATGGAGAGTGATAGAGAAAGATCAAGGCATGCGCACTCACATAGAAAAATAATAGAAAAACATAACTGTGTGCATGTGAGGGGAGGGGGGAGTAACTTAGGCAGAAATAGGATATAGTACAAAAAAGCAGAGAAGAGCATCAGCGCATATATGTTTGAGGATAACAAAGGAAAGGCTGGGAGGGGGAGGGGCATTTGCACACCACTCTCATGCACAGATGACCTTTAAACAGTCACTCCTGCCCACCCATCTTATATTTATAAAATTACATCTATCTATCTATCTATCTATCTATCTATCTATCTATCTATCTATCTATCTATCTATCTATCTATCTATCTGATATCCTGCTGTGTATAACATTCTCTGCTCTACTCAAAAGTCCTTGTTTTCATTGTATCTATCTGTATGTGCCACTGTTTAGCACCTCAGCAAGGTGTACTGTATGTTGCCAAACACCAATCCACCCTCTTCTTGTTAAAGAGTCATGCAACAACCCGTCTCTCCTCTGGGTCTCAAGAACCAACCATTGGCACACTAATCCGTTATAGGGGACCTATTCTGTATGTTAAATGGTGGATGCCTCTGCTGAGAGAGAGAGAGAGAGAGAGAGATAGAGAGAGAGAGAGAGAGAGAGTGTACATGTGTTAAACACTCCCAAGAGAGAACTCCATTCCTCAGAGCAGTTAATGGCTGCAGCTGCTAAATCAAAGATTCACGTTCATATTTAAATGCATACAGTATAGTCCACTGTGTAGCCTAATATGGCAATGTTGGCCACTGGAGGCTTTACCCACAATATAATGCATCAATCTTAATTGATATTAGAGTACATGTAATACTGCCTGTGGGTGTTGCATGAATCTAAATAAAGTATAGTATAGTTTACAGGAATCATAAATTAGTCTACTGTTGATGGATGAGCTGCAGCTTACCTAAAACAAACAAAAGGATATATTGTAATTGAAATGAAAACTGCATACATGCCAGGGTTGTGGAAGTTGCATGAGACGATTGTGAGATTAGCGCTATAACTCTACTGTCCAACTGGGGAACACTGCAAATGAGAAACATGGACACACACACAAAGCAGGTATCTGCTTGGCCTTAGCAATATCAGAGATAGAGAGCCTGGTTGCTTGGCAACACTTGATAAACAATGGATGTAAAAACACTGATAATGAGGGCAGATAGGATGAGAATGAGAAACATATTGGAAGCAAGAGAGATAGTAGATGTTATTATAGGATACAGATGTTCCCAGAATGAAGGTAAATATATTTAAATTGCAGGATAACAAAAATATGAGAGAGAAGTCTTGCTATAGCCTACTATATAGGTCCCCTGCAGAAGAGTCTCAGATGTCTGAGAATTTGTACTGTAGGCTGTACACTGTGTGTGTGTTCCAACCTGGTTCCAACAGGGATTGGGAATTCAGTATAAGCCGGTGTGTGCATGAGCGCATGTGATTTACAAAGCTGCAAAAACCTCCAGTTCTGCAAAAGAGAAAATGCACTCAAACTCATAGAGACACACGTAGTTTAGTATGTGCGTGCACATATGCACATACTGTACGCTGGCACGCACACATGCATGCGTACATACAAACCCCTTCGCATGCCTCTCCAGGGAGCAAGTATCAGGTTTGAAAATGAAATGTTCTTTCTGGTGGGATGGAACATAACAGAAGAACTATGAATAGAATCATCTCAGCCGTGAAAATAAGATTTTTGTTCTCCTATACTTGTGCTCCCTCTCTCTCAAACACTCTCTTCTCCATCATTCCCTGTGCTGCACCCAAGAGACAGCCAAAGCCATCCAGTAATGACTATCGCACACAGAATTGTTCAACTTTGTGTGTGTGTGTGTGTGTGTGTGTGTGTGTGTGTGTGTGTGTGTGTGTATATGTGTGTGTCTATGTGTGCGTGTTTTTTTTATTGGTGTGTGTGTTCATGTAGGTGTGTGTGCGGGTGCATCATTTTGTCTGTGTATTTGTGTGAAAGAAAGAGAGAATTTCTGCTATGCTTTTTTTGTCATGTAATACTATACCAGCCCAAACAGATCATAGCACAGCAAAACAACAGACTGGCTTTATATAGCTTTCCCAGAGCTCAAGGCACTTTCCAGTTCTCACAGTTCCTTAGTGTGTGAGACCCTGTGTGTTTGTGCTCCTTGAATGTGTTGAATGTTCATAGTTTGTGCATTCTGGGCAAGAAACATGATTAAGATATGGATATTATTTGAAGTGTGTGTGTGTGTGTGTGTGTATTTGTGCGTGTGTGTGCGTGTGTGGGCAGGTGTGTACGTGTGCATGTGTCCTTGGGAGACAAATGCTGAGCTCAGGACATTTAATGACAATGCTAGAGAGCCATGAATCGATTGCATGCTGTTTCACCACCTACTGTATAGAACCATAGACTGCATTGTTTCGTTCAAGCAACAGACAAGAATATGTTTTATGAGCATCCATCCATCCATCCATCCATTTTGATCAATCTTGACTTCACTCACCAGCTGTTAGGCTTATCTATCTATCTATCTATCTATCTATCTATCTATCTATCTATCTATCTATCTATCTATCTAT
>JAODUG010088511.1:0-12146 GCA_027564795.1 Aphredoderus sayanus
AAATAAAAAACAGGCTTCAATGCATAGTCCGTGCTTCCTCATCTACGTACAATCTGCTCGCAGTTGGACAGGTACACTGCTGGAATACAGGCTCGTTGTGTGGTCTGCACCGCCTTGTTGATCCCATTTACACATCCAGGGCTGTGTATACAGAAAGCAACATTAGATTTTTCCTACGCGAAACTTGTATTTTATGATTAACCTTCGTTAGTCAGAAAATACAGTTTTTACAATTAAGTGTAGTAGATTTTTTTAAAGTTCTCAAATCCAAACACTAAATTATTTTTAATCTGATTGTGGGCATGGTTAACTGATGTACGTGTGCATTTAATCTAGCTTTTATAGACGACAGTAAAATTAACATGTTACTTAGCTTTTAGTAATCTCTTTTTCAATTAGAATGGATTTTCCAACTCCACAAAGTTTACCGTAACTGCAGGGCATGGTAAGATTTTTTCAGCGGGGGGAGCAATATTTTTCACGACGTCATCAAAATGTGAACACCCCTGCAGAGGCGTCAAATCGTCACGCCTAGATTTAACCACTCGGAAGAGTTGTTGATACTTCGATGTGTAGCTTAACTTTGCTTCATTGGTCAGTTTTTAACTACCCATGGGACAACTCGGGCAAATCTGCATGTCCTTCACTGTTGACCGTGTAAGTGAGACATAAAATTACCAGTCAAATGAAGATAAAAAGGTAATTGGTGTGTACTGTATGTGTGTAGCAATGTTAATGTTCATGGGCATATGCCAGTCGAGGAGGGAAGAAGCATTGTAATGCCATCTCTCTAATCATTGTACTTAGGTTTGCTGTTTGGGGTGAGTAGAGCTTGAATACTCTATCCACAATTAGTCTAGAGAGAAATCAATGCATTAATTTCCAGACTTAATTGCTTGAAGGCATACTTTTCTGTAAAGTTAATTTCTTGTGCACTTCACTGCCTATAGCTACCTTTATCAGAGCCAGGAAGTTTATTTTAGAAGTTGGTACAGTATAGGGTAGGAATATTTGGACTGTAATGTATCTTAAATGTATAGCAAAACAATGACCCCATACCATATTGTCATGTCTGAACAGGCTAACACCCATGACAGGAGACACAGTGGTTTGGAGGGGACTGGCCTTGATGTTCAGCAGGACCCAAACAAGTGGTCTGCGCCGCATCAGGACCCAGGGGCTGGTAAATGGCATTCAAACTGTGTTTTCCTTCTGCTCTGCAGGGAATAGGTTTTCACAAACATGCAGCCCAGATACAGAAGCTTCACTACTGTGACTTAGTCAATATGGACACAATCATATCTGAGGTGTACTGCAGTTTTTGGAGCAGTATTCTCAAATGTTTTGACATGTGAGAAGGAAGCAGACACAACTTATTTGTTACCAAAAATGCAAACTAGCCAATATAACAGGAAAAAATGATTACAAATAGTAATGATTAAAATATTGTCCTTATGTTCTTGTGGCATCCAAATCCTCACCCAAAAATAAATGTAGTCAGAGTATATATTGAAATGAATGACACTCTTGTAATGCACTGTGTTTGCAAAACAGTGTATTACACGTCAGAGTTGTGGACAGATCTGATGACAAATGTGTTTTTATCCAGGACCCGTTCAAGAAACGACAAGATTCGTGCTCATGCAGAACCACTGTAAACAAATATTCAACCTTGGGAGCAGGTTTCAGTGCCTCTGAACGTGGTGATGGACAGGTCACCAGCACTGGAAGGTTGGGGTCAACACATCTCAAGTGTCAAAGAGACTGGTCAAGCCGGTCATTCTCTGGGCAAACAACATTATTTAACCAGGACAACTCTACGGGGACGCCCAAAAGAGAGGACACTGATAATGCGAGAGAGTCAAAGAAGCCTGGCACGATGCAACACAAGCAAGTGGTATCCATTCACACTTCTTTAACAGCATCTTAGCAGTATTAGACATTGTAGCCCATGGTTACATTCAACTTTTATTGAGATTCCTTTTTGTCCATTGTTGCATACTGTAGGAATGCATTGTGTTATATGCCCCAAGCTGTATGTTGTCTTTAATGTTCGCCAGCTTAGTGAGCGAGCCAGAGAGTGTAAGGTGCCAGTGACTCGGCTGGGGAGGCTGATGAGTTTCGGCGGTATGTACTGTGTGCCCCTGGATCTATTGCTCATTTCACATCCTCTGCCACTTCTTTCAGCGGCTACTTAAAGCAATGTTCCCTATCATGGGGTACATACAGGTACTGCTCGGGGTGAGGAGACGTTTAAAAACATTTGTAAAATGATATGACCAATTACATGAATTTGTTGTGTTGTTGTTGATATAATTGAATTAATGATGTACAGAACTTCAGGTGATTGAAGTTCATTGAAATGCTTTGTGTTGTATTAGTACTAAAAACAAAAAAAAATCCAAATCTGCTGGGGAAACTTGTCCACCACTCTGTGCATGCCCTTGTACAAGAACAAATAACTCCAGTAGTGTAATACGTACAGTACTTGTAATACATGCAGTATGCGCAGCCGAGCCCGTTCACCCAGATAAAAGTTTATACACGGTACCTGTATGGATACAATAGGATGTTTCTCTATTAGAACACCTGTTCACCAGTGCAGAGGACTGGATGGGGGTATGGACATACTGTACTTCTCCACAGGAATGGAATAGCAAAGTAGACCTGTACTGTAGGATCCGTAACAAAATCTTGTTAGGGGATTTTGCTAATATAACATGTAGTCATATTAGATATTATATATTATTATATTATAGAATGTTTTGTCACCTACCAACCAGGTGGGCACTCACTTATCCTTGTTTCTTCCATGTTGTTGTAAACTGGAGCCAGGGGTTAACAATGTCAACCTGGGACATTAGAGGAATGTTCATTCATATCTTGCCTCCTGTGTGGCTGAGCCTGATATGCTATGATTTTAACTTGTTTACTCGATCATACTGTTAATGGAGTGTAGGCTTTCAGGTGCTACGGTAGGCTTCACAAGACAGCTACAGTATAAATGCATATGTTATATTTATGACTAAAAATGATTCTTAATAGATGTGTATTGTTATTTATTAATTTCTGTAGGTCTGGCAGTTGGACTAGGTCTTGGTGTGATTGCTGAAGTAGCCAAGAAAAGCTTAAAGCCTCAACAACAGCAAAAGGGCAAGTCAATTGTTATACTTTATTATCTGTGTGTCCTACTGTACTGTATGTAGGTGTATTGTGGTACTGTATATTTATACAGTTCATATAATGCTATATTAATGAAAATGAATATGCATCTGAGATGTTAATTATTGTTTACAGCATTTCATTACATTTCCTTAACTATTATTGGTCGTTCAGTTAGAGGCTTCTTTGTTTTACTTTCAGCTGATGTTCATTCTTCCTGCTAGGAATAAGACCCTGCATTGCCATTGCTAGTTAATGTAACAGTTATCTCAGGCAGTAAATGTAATGTACCATAATACCCTGGATTAAAGTATAGCAATAGACCAATTTCTGATCTCTGATACTGAACAAGTGTATCACCTAATGTTTCAGATAATTTTCTGAATGTGTGTTACTAGGAGACAAAAAAGCTATATTAGACACAAGTGCCCTCCTGTCAGAAGCCAATGCTGAAAGAATTGTCAGAACGCTGTGCAAAGTGCGTGGGGCTGCCCTCAAACTAGGTCAGATGCTCAGCATTCAAGGTGAGGAGTGGCCAAACATACATATTCTAATCACTTTATCGTATGGATAGAATACACAGATTATTGGAGAGAGGTGCAGGTTTCAACTAAAAGGACCGTATTGGACACAAATCTAGGAATATACAGTACCTTATATTTGTACTATATAATGTGTTTCATGGATGAGTTCAAACACAATAGAGTGGGACAGGACATACAAGAATGACGACAGTATACTAGACAGATTCAACCTTTCCCTCATCTAAATTTACTGGCACACAATCCCTGGATCAACAGGGAAATGTCATCATCAAAAATACTCTGTGTGCCAGCTGAACACAATAAGTGTCATACCATGCATGCTATTATAGGCAAGTGAAAATGATTGACAGTTTAGGCTGTTGTTGTTAACACATTATCAAAGTTATGTCAATAAAATGGTCTGGTATTGTGGTATTATTTTGCTGTTTGGTCAACCCATGATATACTGCACCTTGTCTCATTGTCTATACTGGTAATTATTTATGTTTTCTTCTGCCCTGTCAGATGATGCATTTATCAACCCTCAGTTGGCCAAAATCTTTGAGCGTGTTCGGCAGAGTGCAGATTTTATGCCCACTAAACAGATGATGGTATGGTATCAAGAGCTCTATTCAGCTAGCTTTAGCTAACCAAGCTCCATTTTAAAAGATACATTAATTTATCAGGTCTTTCTCTATGCAGAAAGTCATTAGCAATGACCTTGGTCCCAACTGGAGAGACATGTTGAAGTATTTTGAGGAGAAGCCTTTTGCAGCGGCATCTATTGGCCAGGTTCACTTGGCACAGATGAAAGATGGCCGAGAAGTGGCCATGAAAATTCAGGTAAACTAAACGAAAAAGAGGGACTTGAAAAGAAAACAACAGTTACAATGTTGAGAATTTTCCACTTTTTTTTAGTACCCCGGTGTTGCCAAAAGTATCGACAGTGACGTCAATAACATCATGACAGTTCTGAGTTTAAGCAATGCACTGCCTGAAGGTAAAGCTGTTGTACTTTAAAAAAATAAATTGTAGCCCTTGCTATTGTGCAAGATGGATAACTTCTGCTATTGTCAATATACAGTACTTCTTGCAATTGTAGCATTTAGATTGACATGACTTGACGTTTATGACGTTTATTTGTATTTGTTTTGTTCTTTCCTTTGATAGGTCTGTTTCCTGAACACCTTATTGAGGTTATGAGCCGTGAGCTGGCACTAGAGTGTGATTACATAAGAGAGGCACAATGTGCCAAGAGATTCCAGTGAGTAAAGCCCAATGAATTGTGCATTTGTGTGGAAGTAGACTATTGCCAAATGTAAAATGGCATGTTGAATTAAGTGAATTGAATAAAAACATGATAGCACAATAACAAGGCTTGAATGTGTTGGCATGTTGAATTACGTGAATTGAATAATAGCGTAGCACAATAACGAAAGTTGAATCTACTTCCATTTTAATTTGACGCAAATTTTAAAAACAAAAAGGTGGGATTGTATGGATGGTTGCAGCCAGAACAGAAGATGGACGAAGTGGTAAGTTAAGTTTTACTCTGTTGGTAAGTGGGACACTAGGGTATATCTTTTAGTCTACTTTAGTACTGAACACAAAAATACTGAATGTTCACATCACACTGAAATAGACTTAAATAGCAATAAAAATAGTTGAATAGTAATAAAATATTTTTAGGTTGAATATTACCTGCCAAACAATATTTATATTTTAACACTGTTAACTATTTTGGAACTGTATTCTTATCAAATTGCTATGCAGAAAAATACAAGCATTATTATTATTATTATTATTATTATTATTATTATTATTATTATTATTATTGTGCTATGGTTTTATTCAATTCGCCTTATTCAACATGAGGATATTTGCATTATTCTACTTCCATACATTTGCTCCTGATTTAACTAGGACCACTTCTGGTGGCCAGATGACTATTGTGTTCCTACTTTGCATGACCAGAAGACTGTCCCGTGTGGCTTCTCACTGTTGACATCATATAAGTACACTGTTCTGTAGATAGGATATTAGCTATTTTAATTAACTATTTTTAAGATGCACGATGACCCAATCCAATCCATAGGTTTGTGGCTTTTCATTTGACCTACAGTAGCATACCTTTTTATAATTTCAGGATTCATTGCATTGTGTCTGTCGTTTCTAAAATGACATTCACATTTTACATTTTCACAGCAATATCACATTAATTATATAAATTGTTCAGCCCCACATTATGATTGCTTAATCCCTACAGTGAATATATTTTCTTCTTTGTTTGCATCACAGAGAACTATTGAAAGATCACCCATTCTTCTACGTACCAGATGTTATTGATGAGTTGAGTAGCCAGCATGTTTTAACCACAACACTGGTGCCAGGCTTCCCTCTGGATCAGGCCACTGACCTCTCTCAGGAGCTCAGGAATGAGGTAAAGTATATGCATAGGACAATATAAGGATCCATTTATTAAAAATCGTTCACACTGGAAGCTTAACCTACAATATACTGTAAGCAAATATCTAATAAAGCTTCATAAGACTTCAGTGTTTTCTAGAAACCAAAATAAAAAGGTCACAGAGCCATATTGTTGATTTGGTCAACATAAGTTATCTTGACAATGTCGACTAAGGTTATGCTACTATATTGTTAATGCTGCAAGTGTATACTATTGTTTCCTTATCTGTTCTCTCTGCACCAGATTTGTGAGCAAATCTTAAAGTTATGCTTAAGGGAGCTTTTTGAGTTCAGGTACATGCAGACTGATCCGAACTGGTCTAACTTTTTCTTCGATCCTCAAGCTCACAAGGTGTGTCACTTACATTGTACAGAGTTGTGATTAAACAGGAACCATAGTTAAGCATTTTATAAAAGCTTTTGTTGCCATTCTCCAGGTTGCACTGTTAGATTTTGGTGCTACACGAGGATTTCACAAAAGCTTCACTGATATCTACATTGAGGTGAGATACCCAAACAAGTGAAAATATACATAAAACTACTTGCTGGCTGTAAGGAATCTCAGCAAAATATTAAACAAGGATCATAATAATTTAAATGGAATAATTTAAAATTAGTCTATTTTACGCAAGGCTATTTATTAGCCTCATGATACCATCCTGACCTCACAAGCTACTGTTTTGACTTCGCTGCCAGTATCAGTCTGGAACCCCTTAATTCAGAAGCATTTAAATTAAACTGCCTTGCATAGATTTGGACTTGGATCTCACCCAATCAGAATGTTTAAAATCACGTAGAGCGTACGTTTCCGTTTTTTCCACGACCCGTACCAGTACCAGTTGGGAAAACGTCAGATAACCGCTGATTGACACAATTGGTCTACACGGTCAACAAACGCTTTTGTATTGAGGGGTTCCAGATTGATATTGGTGACCAAATGAAATTGGAGCTCGCATGATCAGGATGTTGATTTTCCTTTTTGATATTCGTTTATCAGATTATTAAGGCAGCTGCCGATCAGAACAGAGAAGTGGTATTACAGCGGTCCAGAGACATGACATTCCTCACAGGCTACGAGTCAAAGGTAACCGTCAATATAACATGTCTTGTAGCTCTGCCTCTAGCACTGCTATTGGATGGACCCATCATCAGCACTGCCAGGTGGCTCAGTCACTTGTCTTTATACACAGATGAGCCAAAACCGTATGACCATTCAGAATGCCAGTAAAGTTTATTATCTCATAACCATTAGATAAAACAATTCCTCCCTGAGTGATTGTCTTACTTAAATATGTTTATAAAACCTTGGCCAAGGGAGAAACACACAGCATACTATTTAGGCTGTTTCTGCAGACAAAAAGACAACACTGATATTGTACTACTGCTGAAGAGAGGGGTGTCTACTGCAGAGGGACAGTTTACAATGATGATAAATAGAGGACGCAGATACAGTGCGGGAGAGGGTTACAATGCTGGGAAAAAAGGGGCTAATAAAGACAAAAAGACAGACAGGTCACCAAGATAAGATTTCAGTGTGAGATACTGGTGTAGGGTCATTCAACAGTGCAGTTCAAGGTCTGGGATACTGTATATTAGACCCATTATAGTAGTCAGCTTGTTGGATGAAGGAGTTGTGGGCAGGCCTAAAGGCCATAATGAACTTAACAAGGGCCAAATCGTTATGGCCAGACACACAGGGTCAGGGTATCTCCCAAACAGCAAGAATAGTGGGGGTCTCTCAGTCAGCAAGTCTGCATGCATATAGAGTCATTGTAAGTAGGGTAAACATTCTGTAAGAGACATCAGCTGCCATTAGGACAAGCTTATTTCCTATAGCATCACACCATTACATATCAACCAATAATTAAGTTCTCAAAGAGTAATTGCTAACCGCTTATCCTAAGTGAGTTAATAGAAGTGCCAATCCTAACGTGTCATGTCATCACTGTTCAGGCAATGGAGAATGCCCATGTAGATGCTGTGATGATCCTTGGGGAAGCCTTCTCCTCAGTGGAGCCCTTTGACTTTGGGTGTCAGAGCACCACGGAGCGTATCCACGCCCTCATCCCAGTAATGCTGCGCGAACGCCTCACCCCGCCTCCCGAAGAGACCTACTCCCTCCACCGCAAGATGGGCGGCTCCTTCCTCATCTGCTCCAAGCTTGGTGCTAAAATAGCCTGCAAGACCATGTTCCAGGAGGCCTACGCCAAATACTGGGAGACTCCTAGTGACCACCGAGATACAGCCAAGCAGTGAGGAGCTAACCAATAGCAGTTCTGTTGTTAGGGTCAAATTATGTAATAAAACAAGCTGTTAATGCTGCATAGGATAACTCTCCATATTGGTGGTGTCTGGTCACAGAATGCAACAATCAAACTACTGAACTTCAGCAGACTTGTGTAAGTTTTAACAAATCACCTAAACCATAACTTTCTCAATGGTGATGAGGCTGAGAGGAGCACTTCCTGTTTTTTCCCACCAGGCAGGAAATAAGAGTTGCATCAGTACGAAAGTCGAAAGTCTCATGTTGTGTCACTTAGTCAGCTTGGGAAGGGCAATTCACGTGCAAATGGCAACTAAAAGTTTTACCATTAAAAATGTATTGTATTAAGACGTGTACCTTTGCTGTTCTCAATTAGTTTGTTGGGTGTCCAGTGTTTTTCGAGTGAGCATTATATATATATATATAGAGTATGACCATTTCTGTCAGTGTTTTGCTTTTGCCAAGATGTCATGTATTTTTGGAATGAATCCATCAATGCAGCCCTACTATAGTTAATATGTACAGTAGATGTACTGTACATATTCAGCATACTGTATAACAAATAATTATGCACCACTCTGGCTTAAAGATATTTATTATCTCTAACCATGACTGCCGATTTAAATAAATATACAAAGATTATGTAATGGCCAATAATGAATCTAGTTTAATGTAATGTTTTACTTAATGCATTATATTGTGTACATGTCTTCAGTCTGTAAGCTCCTGGCACTGTGTGCAGTAGAGCATGTCCTCTGAGTAATGCTCCACCTGGATAGTGATGTTGGAGAAACCAAACTCAGTCTGGAGAAGCTTTGATGCCTCTGTGAGGACCGTCTGTGGGTTAGCATGTTGTTCTTTAAAACAATAAAGAAAAGTCAGACACATTCGTGCTTATTTCTGTCAGTAAAGTAAATGTCCATTTACAATAAAGATGTTTGTAGCTTTACACGTTTTGAGGACAGCTGGTCCACAGGGAAGAATAATTGTTTTTGCAGCTGTGAGAAACATTGAGCCTACCTATGGCCACGTGAGCAGAGAGAAGGGAATGACTCATGCTTAAACCCCACATGTGTAGATTATGCATGGCCTTGACACCTTTCACTGATAACAGCG
The DNA here is from genome assembly GCA_027564795.1 of Aphredoderus sayanus. Lineage (NCBI taxonomy): Eukaryota > Metazoa > Chordata > Actinopteri > Percopsiformes > Aphredoderidae > Aphredoderus > Aphredoderus sayanus. The sequence goes on from JAODUG010088511.1 coordinate 9,532, forward strand.
TTTCCCTCACAGTGTTAAATCGAATGCCATACGGGGTACCTGTAGATATAATGGTTCAAAACTAAGACATCACAGATACAGTAACGGTATAAATAAATACAGATACAGTATAGTTACCTTCCATGAGCATTCTGTAAATCTCCTTAATTATTGTAAATGTTGATCCAAGAACCATAACAGAAAACAAAAAGGTGCAAATAGAATCCACTATTTTCCATGCAGGCTGAAGACCACAGAGAATTTAAAAACATGGATTATAGATTAGAACATTATAACATAATGATGATGGAAAGGCATTTCTTGACTGGCTGCTTAACTGACATATGTGGGTATGTGCGCCAGTTACAGTTACGATGACAAGAAAAGCATCATATTGTTTTCTGTGTTAAACGCGGAGTTTGCAATCCATGGCTGCAAGTGGCATTATTACTGACCCAGAAGTGAATGACGATAGCAGCCAGCAAAACCCCAACACTCTGCAACAGATCCCCTATTACATGGATGAAGGCTGCCCTCACGCTGGTATTGCCACGGCTGTGGGCATGGCTATGGCCCCTGGCCTCACGCTCATTATGTGGCCACCCATGTGCAAAGCCATGGCTGTGAGGGGTGCTGGTCTGATGAAGGATCATGGCCATTCTGAAGAGAACAAACACACTCCTTTTTCATGAAGGCAATCACTACTGATCACCCTCAGTTAGGTTGTTTTAATTAGGATTACATGTTATAGCCAGTGTTGATACAGCCAGAGTCTAAGTACTGGATGATATAAAATAAGTGAGCTGAAAGTTTAGAAAAACTCACACCGCCGCTAATGTAAGATCTGTTAGAATGATTTGTCGGCTTAAGATATGATTCTAGTTGTCAAGTGACAGCATACTCACAGGATGTTGACAAGCACAGCACAAGCCGAGGATATAATCATGATATGGCTGTGGATCTCATAGTCATTGTTAATGATCCTCTGAATGGCCATATACACCAGCACCACAGTCACAGCCCAGATAGACACAACTGACAGCAACGCTCCCAGAACCTCTGCATTCAAATAACAAAAAGGCAATAAAATAGTAAATGAGACAATTGAAAGGTAAGATCATTGAAACATAGGTAGGAAAAGTAAGATCATTGAATGTAGTAATCCCCTTAAACCGGATACTGTATCTATAACACTGCGGAAGTTGAGTTAACCTGCTCGATGCCAACCAAAGGTCATGGTTTTGGTTTTAGGTCTTGATGAGATCCATATGGAGAACACACTGATCATTATGCTGCCAAAATCACTCAGTAGATGTGCTGCATCTGTCATTATGGCCAGACTGTGTGAAGTATAGCCACCTGCAGTAGACAAGAAGAGAATGTACCTAATATACATACATTACATGTACAAATTGTAACATGTAAAGTTGTATATATGCACAGATTGAATATGAATCTGCATTTGCAGTCTACTTCCCCTTGATGTTGATTCAAACTGAATGTTTGGGGCCACAAGATAAAAAAGGCTGATGCTTGCTTTTTTTCTCAACTTAGTTCATCAATAGCATAGCATTTTCTATTATAACAAATATGTTCACTTTTTCCCCACACAGCACTGTCTGCACTGTAGACCGTGATATGCAACAGGACAAGCTGTTGTCTACAGCTCTTGTGTGAAAATATGTCAAGTGAAACATGAAGCTATTGTGAAGGCTTTTTTGAATTGAATTTGCTCTTACCAACAACTTCCCCTATCATGAAGACTAGACTGACAGCACAGGCAGTAAGAAGCTTCCTTTTTGCCAAGCGCTTCTCCTCACTCTCTGACATTGTGTTATTCTCGTGACAGTGTCCATTAGACTGCTGAAGATTGTTGACCCTGGATGCATCATTTCTGGCATATGTTACTTCTAAGATGTCCTTGTATGTCCTGCGGAAGTGGAAAGGTAGCCCATGCAATCAATTCCTTAAAAAGAATCCTACATTTTATTATTTTTATTTAACGTTAGGAACATACGGCTCAGCTGGCTCAGCAAACGTGTCAGAAAGATCCTGAAGGAGGTGGCATTTCTCATCATCCATTAACGTAAAACTAAATGACAACTCACTATGTGAGCTAGCGGGTGTGCAATCTCATTATCAACACGGTTATCTGAAGGGAGTGGCATGGGTGAGCCAATGACAAGTCCCTGTAAGTTACCTGTATAGATTCTGTAGATTGGTAATTGTATAGTAACCTAATACACTTCCAGAATATAGGCGTATAAATCCCAGTTATAACATTATCTTCAGCTAGTCTCATCTTCCAGAGCAAGGCATCTCAAAGGATTTACACCTCTTAATATCAGCAAAGTAAATGTTGGGGTAACTTTCTCTTTTAGCCATTTATTGATGGCTTTTTATTATACTTTATTTTTATATATTATTATACTAAACTCAGCAAAAAAAGAAACGTCCTCTGACTTTGCACTGTTTTTCAGTAAACGTAATGTGTGTAAATATTTGTATGAACACTAAAAGAGTCAACACTATAAGACATACACTAAAATTGTTTCACAGATGTGACTAACAGAAATAGAATAATGTGTCCCTGAATGAAGGGAGGCTCAAAATCAAAAGTACCAGTCAGTATCTGG
>JAODUG010088521.1:0-11354 GCA_027564795.1 Aphredoderus sayanus
TGTAAGCTGTAGAATTAGGTTTAGCGCCTTCTATCTGCCACAAAGAGCTAATGATTTGGGTCATTTTGACCCGGAGGCCATCACGAGGGATATATCTTTTTTGTGCCTTTTAACCCTCCTGTTGTCCTCGGATTTCAAATTCACACCTCTTGTTGTGCCAGCAGTGCACATCATATGTCTGTGTAAGCTGTAGAACTTGGATTGGCGCACTCTATCTGCCACAAAGGAAAGTGTGTGGGTCAATTTGACCCGAAGGACAACAGCAGGGTTAACAGTCGTTCTGATCAGATACCTGAGTGCAGAGTGCCTGAAGTTGTCGCGCCGGAAATCGTCAGGGGTAAAACCAAAACCCGTACAAACAGCAATGGCGGCAATAAATGAACGTGCACACGGTCATTGTAGTGTCATGTTTTGTTAAAATTCTATATGTGAACAGCCACACCTTGCTTTCCATACATTTCCAAACGACCCGGATCTTAGACGGTTATGGGTAACCAGTATCAAACCTAAGTTAAAAATGAAAGCAGACAGAACCTTTGTTTGTGAACATCATTTCAATCTAGAGGACTACCAACAATCGCATAACAGTACTGGCGGTATATTTAAGCGTTTAAACGAAGATGCAGTACCATCTCGCTTTCTGTGGAATGGGTAAATACCGGTAGTTTTCTGGACGGCAATCCATGTTCTACAGGATCAAAAATGACTGTGTGGCTGTGGACCATGGACGAGCCAATGCCCATTTTAAAGAACATGACTACGTGACTCCTCCCGCACCAGGTAAACTACTTTATTTGTGTGTGCTGTTAAAACTCTATAAATTTAAAACAAATGTTACGTTTACAATACAGTAAAGGTGTTTATCGTGCCTAAACGAAGCAGTGATTTATTTCCCTGGGGTGGCTTGTTTGTAGGATCTGCCTTATTTTCAGCCTGGTTAACCGACATGGCCAAACGAATTGCAGGTATGTAAATATATCCGTAGGTTTTGGGTTTTAAGGTGATATAATTCATTATTAATATAGTAGCAAACAAACATCTATTATGTAGGTATAAGAGTAATTACATCCTGAGTAGAGAATGCAATATCCCCGTGTGTGTGTGTGTGTGTTAATTGTAATCTGAGCCGTTTCCCTGGCCATGCTAGTGGCTTAATTGTACATATAGTGGTAGAATGTCAGATACAATTACTTGTGTCATTTCTTAGGTTCTCTCGACATGGCTGCTGCACAAATTATGGAGTTGAAAGAGGAGATGCAACGCCTGAAGCAGTCCTTTCAAAAAAGGATTTGTGAACTGGAAGATAAAGTTCAGAAGCTGACACAACCACCTCATCTGAAAAATAGATTCTGTGCATCAGATGAAGACTTTCATTTTTATACAGTTTCCATCAGAGCAGGTATTCAGTGTGTTTTGGGACTCCATTCAACCTTCAGCATCAAGAGGATCCAAATACTTGCAACCGACAGTTGCCACTAATTGATGAACTGTTTCTGTACTTTCTTCGGGTTGCAGCTGGCCTTAACGAAAAGCATATTGCTGACCTTTATAAAGTCAGCATAGCAACAGTCACCAGAGTTACGATCACCTGGGCCAATTACCTGTACCTTGTGCTTGGCTCCCTTCCCATCTGGATCAGCAGAAAGAAGTTTAAGTGCAACAATACCCCAGAAGTTCAAGGTTCACTGCCCAAACCTGCGTGTCATTTTGGACTGCACTGAAGTAAGATGTGAGAGCCCCTTATCTGATATATTTTCAACGCACACATAGAACACCACCTTCAAGGCACTGGTTGGCATTTCTCCAAATGGTGCCATCACATTTGTGTCACGTCTTTATAACAGTTCAATCTCATAAGGAGCTGACACTGTTGTCAGGTATCCTAAACCTGCTTGAGCCTGGAGACAGAGTGATGGCAGACAATGGCTTTACCATTGGGAATATACTGGAGGATGTGGAAGCAGAACTTGTTATCCCACCACACACAAGTCAATTCTCAGAAATGGATGTGTGCCCAACTGAGGACCAGGGCAGAGCAAGTAATTTGCAGTCAAACAAAATCATATCTGGGATTCAGCTGTGCCACTCAACCTAGCAGGGACTGTTAATCAAATATGGGCAAACTGCTGTGTGTTAGCCAACTACATGGGACCTTTTTCCCTCAAAGATTAGTAGTCTAAAAGTGAGACTTAAGACGTGCCTTCTTGTTACAATTGTAGTGCCAGTCTGTACAGCCAAATCATTTACTTAAAATATTAAACACTTGTTTTTGCTCCCATTTCCCACAAGGTGAATTAAATATTTTACTGCACTAAAATGTCTTGAAAAATGACATTCTGGTGGACATTCCCTGCAATTAGCATGCCAATTGCACCTCAAAACATGACTTCTGTGGCATTGTGGGTGGTAAAACCATAGGTCTATGGGTAAAACTGCATATTAGTGTCCTATTATTGTGACCATTTCAAATCGCACCAGTATGCAATAATCATGCTGTTTCAGCATCTTGATATGCAGGTGGGCAGATAATTTTTTGCAAAGGCGCATACAAGCCCAGATGTTAATCCTCCCGCTGCTCTTGGGGTACAACTGTCCCAACACACTACCTTGTTGCGCCAGCAGATGCCGCCAACCGTGGGTGGGTTAAACACTTAAAACTTCCGAAATAAACATTTTGCACATGGAAGTCTTAGATCTTTAAAGTAATGAAACATTAGATAAAAAAACTGTTGAACTTTATTGAGTATACATCTGCTGTAAAATGTAACTTAACATATAGGGGAAAGGGGCGGTGGGGTCTTAAGAAAGGTGTTGCACATATATGTACTATATGTGACAATTTAACATAGCCATGAATGACATCAAGAACAAGTCAAAACATTTATAAATACTTCAATGACGGATCAAGATAGACATTTAAGTAGTCACAGTAATAAAACAAATCTATGCTCTTTCATTTTGATAATAAAAGCCTCATCACGCCATATTCTCTGGACTGTCAGGTCTGTTGCTGTGTGCGTGAAAGTCACACCACATTAGTCCTGTAATTGCCAACTGCCCCTGCACCTGGGTGTAGTATTCGTGACTTGTCTTCAGTCTTGCCTTCCCATCTGATATTGTAACATGGTCAACATTGTGAATGCTTTGCATGCTGCTACATTTGACTTCTACCAGCCCAAAAGGTGGACGCCCTTTCATGTCTATAACCCTTCCACCTGGAGTGGCACCTAGATGTGGGGCCTCTGGGCGCACCACAAACCCAAGGCAAGACATTTACCCCAGATACATTTGCATACTGCTGCAGTATCACAGGATCAACCTGGATCCCCATTTTCATAGCAGCTGTGGTCCTGGTTTCTGTGACAATTCTCTTGACAAGAGAGGCAGCAGTCTTCTCTGATGTGTGGCATACTTTTCCAAAATGGCTAGCTGTCACTCTAGGTCGCCTTACTGCATTCCAGAGTGAGAAGTTAGACTGTGCTCTAGTTTCATTTTCTATAGCACAGGCTAACTCCTTGCTTACTTGTAAAGCCTCCATATGTAGGGACTCTGGCAGAGTTGGCACAAAACTGTAGTAATTTTCCAAGCAGTGCACATTTAAAGGAAGGTCTGGAAAGGCAGGTGTATCAGGGTGCTGTTCTGACCATGTACTACACTGTAAAAAATTTAACATTATTGTAAACAAACAATCGATAATTTACATTAAAACAAATTGCATTGCATATTGTTACTTCACATTGGACTGACAATCAACAGTTGCTATAGCAAATGTTACCTTCATATACATTTTTTTTGTAAAAAAGCTTTATCCATCTTTGCCCTCTGTCAATGAAAACTGGTCAACTATTCTAATTTGATGGAAAACTGTAAAAAACTGTTTGGAAAAAGAAAATTCGTATTTGTCACTGTTTAACCCTCCTGTTGTCCTCTGGGTCAAACTGACCCAACACACTACCTTTTGTGGCAGATAGAAGGCGCTAAACCTAATTATACAGCTTACACACACATATGATGTGCACTGCTGGCACAACAAGGTGTTTGTTTGAAACCCGAGGACAACAGGAGGGTTAAAAGGCACGAGAAAAAAGAATACACATAATAAATTATTAAATAAATACAGACAGTACTGACAATTAAAATAACCATACAATCAGATGGCGCCATCTTCTGGCAGTGTTTGAAACTCGGGGACAACAGGAGAGATAAAGCATACAGAAACGTCTGATTCTGAGAAATGAATTTAACGCACAGGTGCCAAAATCTGCACTGCCTCGAATTGCCACTTTAGACTGGCTGCAAAAGCGAGTAAATTCCCAGAGACCCCCATGATAATGTCCAACTTTACAGCAGAAATAAAGATGTTTACAACCTGGTCCATAACACGATTTGGTCTAGAGCTAACTTCCCCATTCATGACAACTGTATGGGGGTGAATTTCTATAGAACTCACCAGTTCAAAATATATTACGGCATACAATTATCCCTTGTATTGGTCAGTCTACGTTCCCACCCTTCCCTATGGTCAGGAGTTATGGGCATAGAGCTCTATTGTGTTATGGGTAGAGACAAAAAAAGAATACAACCGTGGACACACACGGCCCAAATGAGTTTCCTCCGCAGGGTGGCTGGGGGTGAACTCTTCATGATTGGGTGGACCTCAAAGCTCCTGCACTTCCGTTTTGAGAAAATCCAGATGACATGGATTAGGTACCTGGTAAGGATTCCCCATGGCCGCCTCCTACTAGATGTGTACCAGACCTAGGGCACACTGGAGGGATTATACCTCGCAGCTGGGGATCTGCATGAAGGAGCCGGTGGATACTGCTGCAGACAGGGATGCCTACTAATATTTATACAGCCTATGGTTAAAAGCCATGTTAACTCCTTACCATTTCAGGTGTGACTAATGCGGCATATTTATGTCGCATTTATGTCTTCACATTTGAGCTTGTATTTGGAGTTTCACACTCAAAATAAATGTGGAGCTCCCCACAATGAACATGCACTGCAATTTTTGGAATGTGGTGCTGTCTGCATCACTTTGTTTTCGCATTTACAGAGCCAGGGTTACTTTACAGCGCATGTGAGGATCTGACAAAAAGGTAATTGTAAAACAGCATACCACACCTTAAACGGCATTTTTGGTATTAAAATGGACTTCAAACATACTGTATTTGGATATCTTTGCATGCTGTCAGACGTTGAGGGCAGTGTAGCATCGGTTTCTAGTTTAACTGGACAGGTGTCAGCTTTGTTACCTTCAGTTGATATTTGGGTTGTATCTAAGGAAATCTGCATCTCCTCTGGCTCTTCTTTAGCTCGCTTAGTACTGTTACTGCTTTGGGTAAATTCAACGGGCATCTCTTCATCTATTTCACAGAGCGGGACAGCACACTCTTTACCTCGAATGGAAATCCGATCGTGTATTTTTTCGCGAACATAGCGGCCATTTCTTTCCACATCAGGTTTGCTGCTAGAATACCTCCGTAGTTGTGTACGGCCACCACTACATATGTGGTAGGCCATTGTCCACTCACCAGCAGCCCGGTGATGTATTCCAAAGTAACAGTGTAGTCCGGTTTCACAGAAAGTGTTTTCCCTAGGAAAATATGGTGTTTGTTTTTATAATACATAATACATTAGAAGTTCTCCGCAAACGCGACAGTCATTTACATCTACATTTTGTGGTGATTTATCGACCATGTTGTTGCTGCTGCTTCTTATGCCTAGTCACGGTACGTGGACGTTCTACCTCCCTGTTTGAATCACCGCCTCTAACTTAGCTCCTCCTCCACAAGGCGTTATTGGTTTAGAAATGTAAAGGTCGGCTCAGGAAGACTGGGTGCGTTCAGTGGACTGAACGTTTTGCTACAGCAATACATTTAATTCTTTACCGAATGACATGTATGAAAACGTTTGTTATCTTAAACTATTTTCAAAGATGTAGACGTTTGCTGCATTTAATTTTATTTAAGGTGAAGCCGAATATTTGTAACGTGTTTCTAATTAAATTAATGAAATATAAGATTGCAATATGTTGACTTTGGGAACATATTTTTAAAGGTTTCGGTTAAGGTGCGCTTGCAGCACCGACAGGTGGTTCTACGAGAGACAATAAGGACCCCCTTCCTGTGCATTGAGCTGAAACACAACAATCTACGGCAGTTATAACTCGATCGCGTGTTAGACGCATGTGAATGTTCAACCCAAATTGCTCAAATCGTATTTTGCATTCAGTCCACTGCAGATAACGTCCATTGACGTAAATTACAACATCCTGAGCGCGGCCAATAAACTGGGCGAGTTTCGTTGAGGTAAATCAACAGAATACCCGCGCGTTCAGTGGACTTAACGTTTGCTACGTTAAATTAACATATTTACTGAACGACCTGTCTTTGGAAACGTTTGCAATGTTCTTGAACTACTTTCACTTTTTGCTGCATTTAATGAATGCCAGTGTTGATCTGACGTGGATTAAAAGTGAAGGCCATGGTTGTTACATGATATTATTACCATACTATTAATCTAACATGTTTGCCTTTTGGTGTAGGGTAAATTGCACATGGGTGCAACAGGAGGAATCATGCAGGACTTTTGAGTCCTTTCTCATTAGAACGAGATGGAAGGAGAAATAAGCCAGAGTGAATTTGGCTATTGCATTGCTGTACTATTGCTTTTTACACATATTTAAAATAACTACAAAATATACAAAGTGAACAAATATACAAAGTGTTATAATACAATATGAAAGTTACATTATTGTGCATGTAAATAATCCATGACATTAAAAATAGCAATCGCTTAAAATATGATACATTACAGTTAAATTGGTTAACCTATATTTAGTAAACAATTGCATGAGCATATGAGAATGATGCAATCCCTGAAATGTATGATACTATGTATTGTACAATTAAAATCAAACAATCACATATTTACAAAGTAAAAAAATACAGAATTATTCAATTAAAATATCAAAAGTCTAAACAGGTCTGTATAAAAGATAGAGAATATCAATTTTTAAAGCAGTCGTGGTGCAAACAGCGTCATAGTGTCAACGTGAGGCGTTCAAGTGTCATTCTCAAAGCCATCATTGGCTTGGCCGGTGGGTCTCTTTGGAAGGGGTCTGGCTTGTGCCCTGGATCTCCTGGTGCTGAATGAGCCTGAAGCATCTGGATCTGAGGGCGTGGCCTGAGGCGACAAGGCTCTGGGTTTTGTCACTTTCTTCTTCCTGTGAGCTCTTTTGAAAGACATCAGCATGGTATGACATGTCTTGGATCTATTGGACAATTATAACTGGCTTTTCTCCAAACTGGAAAATAAATCAAACTGATATTTGTTTCAGGTTAACCTCATTTGTTAAATCGTATATTTCAAAGAGAAGGCATGCCATGAAATGTGATCACTTCATACAAATTGAAAACATTTGTATATGAAATTGCTGTTTTTTGTACAATACAAGAAAATAATTATTGGTAAACAAAGCACCTACTTGCTATCAGTTATCTCAGGTTCTGTGTCTTGTTCAGAGAGAAACTTCAGTTCCCCAGTAGAACTAATGGCAGCAGATACCTTGGAGAGACCATAGCAGGAAAATATAATTTCACACATTAGATGGATCTGGTTTACATACACTAGCATTCCTATCCAATGTCTTAGTTGGGAGAAATACGTGTAACAGTGTATATACAGGACAGTTTAATACCCCCACCATTTCAAGTCAGTGGATAATTACCTTGGTAGGTGTTGACCTCTCTACAGTCCCTTCAGACAAGATGGTGTGTCCAGTCTCCATGGACAGAGATGCCTCTTCATGGTAATACCCCAATACAAATCCAGTATTATTTATTTTCCATTTAAATGCCTCCTATAGCATCATTCTATAGCAGGCACACCTCTGACTGCTACATTACCTACAGTATAAGGTGCTTGACACATTTTTCTGATAAGTTATACTATGCATAAGAATGTCACCTATTGCACAAAAAGTAACACACTGCATTAATGTTCAATACTTACTCTCCTCTGCTACATAATTTGTGGGGAAATATCCCTGCTGTCCATTAGCCAGCTGACCAAACCACCAATTGTCATTGTCTTTATACAGCACATGAATGACATCACCACGATGGACCGTGAGCTCATCAGATCGATTGGCACTGTAGTCGTAGAGTGAGACCACCTGGCAGAAGGTGAGGAATTAGGCTACTGTGAGCAGGGCAGGAAGGATTGCACGTGACTAAGCTGGATCCTGCAGCTGGTTCTTACCGATGGATGGAGAGAGTCAGACTCAGCTTCAGTGTAGTTTGCAGAAGAAACATGGTCAGGGAGGCTCTGGTGGAAGGCGAGAGCCATTATTCAAATTACATCCCGAGATACAGCCTGTATGAACATCTTACAGCTGCTTAGGATAATTTAGCATATTGGTTTTGAAAGTTTTCAATTTTCAATGTTTCCAATTGAGAATTCCCAGCCTAATATGTAAAGCAGACGAAATCATAAAGGCGGCTTGTGACATTTTACCAACCTAATACGGTCTATGTAAAGCAACTAAATTATACCCTTGTCTTCTGAACAAACAGAAAAGCAAAGGGAGTGTTTATCAGACTTACAGTTTGTACCCGACGAGACATGGCTCCTTTTAGCCGCTGTCCAACTGGACTGAAACCACCTAAAGAAATAAACACACCATACAGTACAGTACATTACAGTAAAGCTTTTTCCCAGCTTCCTGTGTTCATAATAATCAAGTAAAGAATGCAAGAGGTACTAAATGTTGAGCTGTTCAGCTGTAATACGATGTACTGTAAATCTCCCAAATACCCATGACCTATACAGTGCTTGAACACCTCTGAAACACACATCAAACCAGAAAGAATCATATTGTACTTAGAGCTGGGCACGTTAACGCGTTATTATCGCGTTAACGCCGACAATTATTTTATCGCGCGTTAACGCACTTCATATTAAGTCCGTTGCTCACTGGCTCTGAACAGCGACGGACTGACCGTCAAAAGGTTCGGAAAATAGCCCGAACGGCCGGTCCATTCAAGGCCGAAACGGCGGGTGGTAAAATCGTTTTTAGGTTTCAGTTTACTCTCTTTAATGATCCGCGATCGGGCAAGCCGGCGGCAGCTGAACGCTCTCTCTGTCACGGCGACCATACGATGGACAGACCGGACCAAGCTAATAGAGGAGAACGGGTATGGTTGTAACAATTGCTTCAGCAACTATAACTCCATTCAACTGTACTCTGGTCTCCAGCTAACCTGTCCTTACCTCACATGGAGTCAGTCTATACAGGTCTGCTGCCTGAGTCAAATAGACTAAAAGACTGGCAGACACATTTCGGTCTTTCTTTTACACTACCAAGGCATTCTGTAAAAAATATTAAAATCAATCCGTTCTTAGTTGTATAATAGGGGATGGTTTTAACACTTTTTAAAGAAGTGTTACAACCCACCCCACCCCTGTCAGCCATTGTTTAGTTAGATGTATTAGGACTGTAGTTTGATATTAACATGAAAACAATGTATCACGTTGCCAAAGAAACTGCATTTTCATCTAATATAAGTAATGCAATGTTATCTGCAATGGTATAGATACTAAACACAAAATATTCTTTGTCAAACTGCACTTTTACAATAAAAATGCGCAATACACTACTTTTGAATTCATTATTGAATTTTGCTCATAACAATGCGATTAATCACGATTAAAAATGTTACGTTTTGCCCAGCTGTAATTGTACTACATTCCTCCCTGGTAGCACAACAATCTTACAGGCTGTCAACCAATTACTGTAATAACTGAGCAGTAGTTGGCACACTATAAGTCAGAGATATTAGACCCACGGTTATTAAATCAGCTGATTAAATATTTGTTTTTGTTTTTCAGTGGGTCTATTCATAATTTAAAAGGGCAAATAACATCATGACCGAGAGCTACTCACGGTTTTGGGTGCTCAGCGCTGCCTGGGGGATTAGCTGCTCTGCCAGGGCCCCAGACAGCTGCAGCTTGGAGTGGGGAGACAAGACAGGTGGAGGAGGCAGCAATGACGCATTCAGCCCCATCTGAAAACAGGACAATGGAGCACACTAACAATCATCTTTACTGATAGGAAAATAATGATAATTACCTCTATGTATGTATTCAGATGGGTTTTTAAGTACCACCACCACTACATAGAAACACAACCATTTTCTACTGTACTTGCACTGCACCAAAACATATGTACTGTACCATACTGCCCTACAAAGGCTAACTGCAGTAACTACGTATCTGGTAAAAATTGAGTGATTACAAAATACATATAAAAGTTGACTGTTTGCGTAGTTATTGCAAGCATAGGTCATTCTTGTATCACTTACTTTACCGGTGTCCAAAGTATAGCCTCTGCCCATATGAATCACGCTATCTGTGAAGCAGTAACAGTTTCTTATCAAATACAGTGTTTAATGATGAGATACGGTATATGTAAGGAATAATTCATGTTCGGACCAGGAAACTACAGCCATGAAAACATCGAGTGAAATATTAACAGAAAGCATACCTTGTTCATACGTGTATCCAGGAGTAGAGAAACTTCGATGTGGCTCCTAGAAAGGTTTTATAGTGTTAGACCATTTCCATATTGTATTTGCATGTCAAATAATGATGTGAACTGATGACAGTCGGCATATTTACAAGGACAGAGTCCAACTTCTGTTGGACACGATGCATTTTCAGCGCCAGCCTTGCTGCCTGGGCGTACTGGTCCAGGGCTGCAGAGGTGTCCTGGAGAACAGGAGAGTCAAGTGGCTGTCTCACTGTCATATCCGTGAAGGCAGCCCTGCCAGCACCCTTCATCTGCTGGACTGCCATCTGGGAAACTGAGCACAACACACCAGCGTCACCATCATCTGACACCATTCAAAGCTCCCACATCTTGTATTACAATCAATTTCATTACGTATTTAGTGTGATACGTAGTTAGTGTTACTTAGTGTGTAATATAAATGGGAGTGGGATTTCCTATATAACCACACAACTTGCCATGTTTTCATCTCCATGTGAAACGTCAACAACAGTTTGAGACTGACCTTTGTGGTCATACAGGTACACGTGGATGGGTTGGCTTTGGCCGAAGGCACAAAACGCCACCATGTTCTCATGAGGGTGGAACGCCACTCCGCGCAGCGCTGCGCTGTAGCAAAGCTCCGAATACACCGCCACCTGGTCGCCTAGGAAACAGACAGACATCCCATCCATGATGAGAGACGCCATGTGAAAAAAATGTATCATGGGAGAAACACAAAGCTGGTCTCACCGGTTTCAGCATTCCAGACATAGGCCATTCCATCCTCACTGCCGGA
>JAODUG010088521.1:18162-52567 GCA_027564795.1 Aphredoderus sayanus
ATATTGAGCACATATTGCAGCAAATAAAAAATTACGAAACCGTTTAATGTAAATATTCTCATAACAAGAACAAGCAAATGTGTTGCTTGGTCACGTGACCCTCCGGTAGTGCACCCACTTCTTTGTGCAGGTGTGGAGCTACGCACCTTGCTTGCTTGAAGATGTAGACATGGCTGAGTTCTGTGAGAGTTGTGCCAGTTTGGTCAGAGCATGTATTTGTCTTTTCAGGCGTTTTTGCACAGAATTGGACTATCAGATAAAGGAGTTGTTCGGAGAACTTGCTGAGTGCACCTGTGCAACCAAGTCCACTTCGGAACGGTTGCAGAGGAAAGCAACGAGGAGGATGTCCCATGAGTTGTCGTTGTTACGGCATAGTAGTACGGGTAGGAAATGATTCACACAAGGCAGGGATTGGGTACAAGGTGATCATCGTCTCCACAATGTTTATCAAAATGTATTTGGCGTGAGGTATTTTCTGTATTTTTTTTGCTTACACTGCGAAAGTATTTTCATCGTGTGTGGAAAATGCGCATCTAACTATAATATATACAGTAAAACTATATTAATAATGTGTTTAATAATAAATAGGCCTACGTTTTAGGTTGATGCATGGTGGATGTGATAGCCTATTACAACAAAGCACAAAGTGGCCCTCCTGCTTCTTCCACATGTTTCAAATTGTACATTTCTTTCCTTAGATCCTGAAACTCCAGTTCTCAGCCGACAATGTCTTCTGGCTCTGAATAGACTTGCATCCTCAGAACACAGTGACATGCAGAGGGGTGCAGCCATGTATTATTTATATCTTAGCCGTCATTGTGAGTAAGACAAAGTTCTCATAGATTCCGCATGATAATCTTTCTGATCTGTGGCAATTTTAAACCCACATTTTTCCTACAGATTTCATATTTTAATTATTGTACTGATATTGTCTCTAACGTTATGGTTTTTGGCCAGTAATATGCAAAATATAAGGATTGAAGATAACAGACTCAAACTCAAACTGTGGCATTATTTTTGTCATTTACCACTTCCACCTGAAGATAAAACTGTATATTTCTTCAAATGACATAATACAGCTTGTATTGTTTACTGTATCTTGTGTGCAACGTCACAGTATCCCATGGTGGACCAGTTATATGCAAAGTTTCAACCACATAATTTTTATAAAGGGGGATTAGTCATATCCTAAGTGTGAATTATACTGGTAGTTTCTTTTGCTTGTGAGACTTTGTTGAAGCTAAATTGGAAAGTGATATTGTTAATCCTCAACCATTTTGCTCTGCGGTAATGTTTGTGTTTTGTGCGTTGTTACAGTGGAGTCTCCCCTACCTGTCTCCTTCTTGGAGCCATTTGTGTCTTTGCTTCTCTCTGCTGATCTAGAAGTGCAAAAGTCTATCTGTCTGGCTTTAGTCAACCTCCTAGCAAAGAATCATGGTAAGTGTATGGCTGTTTTGCAGGGATTCACATTTGAATTGGTATATGGCAAATCATAACTGATGATGGTGTATTCTCTTGGTCATACACACGTTTAAAAGCACATTTAGTCACAACATTGTGAACCAAAGGTTCAACAACTAGACAAACACCTAGACGTCACCCTGTTTTAGAAGATGCTATAGTAAATCCTGCACCATGCAAATTCAAAAGGTGTAGAAGGAATTTGACTATAAGACACTGTATCACCCTGTGACTCTATGATGTTTTCCTTCCACCAGTATGTGAGGAGATGGTGTTTGAGATGGGGATGTTGGTTCCTATACTAGAGATGTTCCAGTCTGGGGATCCCACAGCTCAATGTCACTCCTGTGCTTGTGTTGCCATGCTGACCTCCTCAGGTTTAAGGAATCTCTCAAATCCTTTACACTTTTCATTCACTTCGCCAACAGATGGAACAGTGATCCATGTGCTTTCACTTTTCATGTATTCCATTAATGAAATAAAGCATTCAGGCAGTCTAGCTGCACAACATTCTGGAACAACAAATGGGAAAGGTAATATCTCTAAATATAACTGCCAGTAGTGAGCCTGTGTATTGTTCATTTTATCTCTATGTAGAATCGAACTTGGAAGCTATTGTCACTGACGGAGTGATACCACTGTTGGTTTTAGCAAAGTCCTATGACCCTCAAGTCCAGAAAAATGCAGCATGGGCCCTATTAAATCTCACACAGTCAGGTGGGTTATTTAGTGTAACCCTCAAACAATGTTGTTGATTGTCTATGGGTGTGTTTCAACTTCTTTATTCTCCTTTGTCACCCCCAGCCCGGTCAATAAGAGTTTTGTGTGAAGTTGGCGCTTTACCAGTCCTGATAATTCTCTTGCAATCGTCAGATTCAGAGGTTCAGTTTTACAGCTGCTCTGCTCTATGCAATATCACTGCTGTCCAGGAACATCGCCACACAGTGCTTTGCATTGGGGACAACTTCCTCTTGAAGTCCCTCTTGACTCTAATGTCCTCGACTGTGGAAAAGGTGAGAGTTACATTCAGTTATTTACATTCACTCTTGGAGTGAGGTACAGTAGTATCTTCCTTACCTAAATGAAGTCCTTCTGCTCATACCATAAATGAAACCTGTTTGTTTTTCATATATATATATATATATATATATATATATATATATATTAATTAAACACTACAATTTCATTATGCAAAACTGGTAACTACATAGAAACTTGAAAACATACTAAGTATGACGTTATAAGTATTTTGTATGTTCCATTTTAAATCTAATGATTATTATTTATGTAAAAGTTGTATTTGTGTTTTTTCCAGAATTCATCCCAAGCATGCAGGTGCCTTCAAATCCTCTCAAGAAATGGTACATATACATACTGACAGTGATGCAATAAGTGAGCATAGATGGGTGGTCTAATATTTAGTCTGTATCTGTAGTCCCTATCCAGGGCCAGCTGATGGAGCTAGACTGTGTGCTCCCTCTTAAGGCAATGCTGAGCTCCTCTAGTTCCGCAAGCACAGAGGCAGCAGTGGCACTGATGTCTACACTGTGTGCACAGCCATCAAATAATGTAAGCCACTGACAGCTCTGTGCTTCCACACACACACAATGCACTGCAGTCTATGCTGAGCTGGTGTTTGCGGTCTGATTCAGGAGGTCCTAGTAAGTGAGGGTTTGTTGGATGTGATTGGGCGGCTTCTCCATCGCTTCAGAACCAGTTCCCATGTTATCACACACAGCTGTACTGCAGTCACTAACCTGTGTACCTCCAGCCTGGGTCAACAGGTAAACTAGTTGTCAAAGCAATTATGTCCTACCAGTATAGTCGTGTTGAAAAAAGTTCAGTCTACAGTTGATGCACATTTCACAGAGCTCAAGATTTATTACATTCTTTTGTTATTTTGCTGGGATGATTTTGTCATCTAGGCTGTGACAGACAGTCAGTGTCTGTCAGGCCTTCTGCAAGTCCTTGTCTATCCTGTCACATCAGAGGGGATCTTGCTGTGTGTGACGACATGCTTGGAGCATCTGATGACCTTGGGTGAGGTGTGAGGGAATGGCAATTACAATGACTTAAATACTATACTGATGTGTTTGACCAAATGCTGGTTCTAAACTGTGCACTGATGTATGCCTTAGCTCTTAATGACCATAGAATGTCTTTCTTTCAGAAATACTTGGGACTCATATGTCAGCAGTAATAACTCCAGAACAAGTTTCTGCACTGGTGAAATTACCTGGCCAAGCTGGAAATTCTCAGCTGTCCTATAGTTCAGCTGTCATTATAAGCAAATTAGAAATAAACGGTAAGGCGATTTAATTTACACCGTCTTACAAGGTTTCTGATGGCATATTCAATTCAACGTGGGCTGTGTTGTATCCTATTACTTTAGGGAAAGTCACCCAACAACTGAGACCACACTACTCTGCGGTGGCAGAATATATATTGATCTTTCTCAGAAAACAGGAACTCAAATTCCAGCAGCTGGGCATGGTGACTTTATGCAACCTCATGAAAGGTTAGTATTTGCCGAGGAACTAGTCAGTTTATGCAGTATTTTGTGACTGCAGCTTTTCAGTTTGTCTGATCCTTGCACCAAAAAGTGACACACTGTGTGTATGTTGCTATGTAACCTGGCAGATGGACAGTTTGTGACTCTGGTGTCTGGAAGTGAACTGGAGTTGCAACTTTTGACGATGTACGAGGAGACAGAGGAAACTAGACACTTGCTGCAAATGACAAGGTGTCTCTCTTCATCCTCCCTGGAGCCCACTCAGGACTAGTAGTGACGTCCAACATTAGTAGCATTTTATATTGTACAGGGTAATTAAGATTTTTTAGCATGTTTTTATTAAAGTGACTCAACATGAGACAAACATAGCTTACCAACAGGGTTTAATGCAAAGATTGCATATTAAAGTTCTAAAGCAGGTCAGCAACATTTAAGAATTATACATAAGTGCAGAGGAAGAGTGGGGGAAAAACTACTTGATAAAATATTTAAATAAATACTTGTTTTTATGCTTTTTTTATTTCTCATTTCAATAAACTAACATTAGCCCTCTAAGTAAAGCTTTGTGAAGTGATTGCATCTTTAACAAAAAGGAACTGCATATACAGTCAACAGAAAAAGCACATTATATCTTTGGAAACGAAGACTTAAAGGTCTATAGCAGCTTTAAAATGTGATTACGATAGTTCACAAATAAATGAATAAGTCAGGAAGTGAATTTATACAGAACCTACACAATTCAAAGCAGCCACTCGTACCAACTTAATGTCACCGTGAGTTAAGTGAGGAAGTAAAGGTACCAAAACAGCAGCATTGTCTTGAAGCTCCTGGAGTAAGCTAAAGTTAACAGCAGACAAAGTGTAATAAGTCATACTAGGAAGTCTACACAACTGATACTGTATTTGCCAGCAACTACTTTTGGCTGTCTAAATGCATTTATTAATGTACATCAATGAGATATTTACTGGTAATGATGGTTAATAATACTTAAGGTACTGCTTCAAAGTGAGAGAGAGGTCAAAATTCTGATATTTGCTCTCCACAGTTGGGTTATTTTGACATGCTCTTGAAAATGCAGGGCAGGAAAGTGGCTGTAGGCTAGTGTTTCTCATGTTTCATACAGGACTCTTCAAGGTTGGTGCTCTTGTTCAGATGACTTCTAAAGGAAGTCAAATATGGAGAGAAAATCAAGTGAAATCAATTATTTGGTTCAAGAGAGAAATGTATTTACATTATTTTGTTATGTTTAAGTGGGAAAGCCCAATATAATTGCACAATATGTAGCAGACTAATCGCTGGTTAAGTAACAATCCTAAAAGCTGGAGTACTTATTTATAGCATTATGTGGCTGATGCTTAAGAGCCAACGTAAAATTGTGTGCTCATTATGTGATTACATAAATTATTGTAATGCCTCCCATTGTTGACTGGGCATTTGCATAAATAGTATCAGATTTAAACAGAATTAGTATTTTGCCCACCTCCCTCCCTATGAAATACTGCTGCTTTTGAATTTGAATGTGGCACCCATGTTTGTGATTTGCACAATACAGCTGTAATTCCCCATCATGACTGCCAGTGCATTATAATTAGGTGCCTCTAACATCGAACTATATATTAAACGCCTCTAACCTGGTCTTATAATATGGTATACAACATATCTATGAAACGGCTTCTAATACATCCATGGGATGATAGCAACACCAGCAAGTCAGCACCAGACATATACTCATGTCAGGTGCTGCAAGGGTGAGGCTACCTCTTACCTGCTCTTTGGTGAGTCTGGATGTCCTCCAGCCCGGCAAGAGTTCGGAGTGACCTGCGCTCCTTAAAGGCTACAACGGGTACCATGTCTTCCATACCGTTCATCCCCAACTGAGAAGGCTTCACAGACTCCCCTAAAGTGCCATTCTGCACCGGCTTGGAGTTTTCCTTTGGTTGGCCTTCACTACGACTCTTCATTGGCACAGGCCTCTGTACAACAAAGAATTCACCAAGTTGAGTATGTAGGCGCTGCCTTCCATGCCTCAAGGGCAATGTACTTTTTAGCAATAAATCTCACTGTATCTGCAGGATCAGGCCTCCTTGTTCTCCGCATGATCTCTTCAAGTCTCTGAAGAGAGGAAAAAAACAAAAAACAAATCAAGCTGGAGTCTCCAAAATACAGATTACTTGTGATTCATATGTTTTTAACTGCACAAATATATATGAATAGTCTATTACAAATATCCTAGAAAATGGATTCTAATGAAATTCTAATGTATTTAGACGTTTATTAAGATGGTTTTACTTTTGCTTAGTGCTGTCAAATCACTAAAACAGAGCTGGATCTAGGTATATTTGGCACCACGACGGGTGTTGAAAATAACATCTTAACACACCTTTTTCCTTGCTTGGCGTTCTTCCTCCTCTTTTTGGGCAAGTGATTCTCTTTCTCCCTTCATCTGCTCAGCCTTCTCAGCCTCTCTCTAGGTAACAGACGGGAGTTTAAAAGCATATACAGTAAGAGGAACGTTTAAGAAGTGCTGAAGATCTTAAAAGGACATCCAAAATAGTTATGTTTTTGACCCTCGGCTGCTTATCCTATTACATGAACGTCAAAGGAATATTACGGTGCTTGCATGGTCATAAATGGAAGCACAAATCCTATTTGTTCCTCAGGTGGTGCAGAATGCAGCCATGCAGGAGTAGCGTATTGCGTCTCAAACAATGCAAAGTGCAACATCTGTAAGTGTTGCTGTGGACATGGCTCGCCTGTTTCTGCAGGAGAGCTGCTTCTCTCATGGCCTGAGCTCGCTCCTCCTCAGCCCGTCTCTGCTCCTCTTCCTCCCTCCTGATCTTCTCCTCCACCAGACTCTGTGCCTCGGCCTGTAACCTCGCCCGCTCCCCTGCCCTCCTCCGCTCCAGCTCCTCGCGGCTCCGCCTACGCGTCAAGTGACATTATTCAGACTAAAGCTGCACTCCTCGATTTGTGTCTGGAGTTACCCTTGTGGAGGAGCATAGCGGGATACCAGTCACTGAGTATGTGTGCGTTTTGAGCGTCGACACCGGTTGTAGCCGAGCATAGTTCCAGACACAAATGGAAGCGCGTCACAAAGTATTGAACA
This sequence comes from Aphredoderus sayanus, assembly GCA_027564795.1. Classification (NCBI taxonomy): domain Eukaryota; kingdom Metazoa; phylum Chordata; class Actinopteri; order Percopsiformes; family Aphredoderidae; genus Aphredoderus; species Aphredoderus sayanus. The sequence goes on from JAODUG010088521.1 coordinate 25,242, forward strand.
ATGTGTTTCTGACTGATGTGCTGCAGATCCATCATCCCCACCCACCGATCTGACTCCTCTCTCTGCAGGCGTTCCTGCTCCTCTCTCTCCCTCTGTAGACGGGCCTCTCTCCTCTTCTCAGCCAGGAGACGGGACGCCTCCTCCGGGTCTGTGGTACCGGCCGGGGGCCTGTGTGGCGCTGCGGCAGGGGCAGGCATCTGAAACGAGCCTGCAGAAAGACGACCCCCATATAGAACAACATTCATCCATTCCTGCTGTTCAGCTTCCCAACCCCCACGGACTCTGGCCATAGGGTGGAAAACAAGCAGGAGGGGTTGCTAGCCTATTGCACGGTAACCGTTTACACATTCTAGATGAGTCATATTAGCCTTTGGAGGAAAACAATACATGGAGGAAAGAATGTTGGGATCTGTTGGGTGGTCTTGACAACTTTGGGAACTCCTGCATTAAGTAACACTGCTCACCACTATGCTGCAGATCATTAAAGACCTATCAGAGTTGGTAGTGAAGTCTAGTTTTTGCGTACTTCCATCGCCCTCTGTTCTGGCCATAGAGACCATCTGGGCCTCTGCACAGCCTGAAGGTGAGCTCTCGGAACGATGCCCCTCTTCATTTCCATCCCGCTGACCGCCTGCTGACCTCGTGAAAGGCCTGGAGTTATCGGGAGAGAGGGCAGGGTCAACAGGGACAAGGTCTTCCTCAGGGACCGCCGGGAGTTCAAGTTGCAGGGGCGTGGAGTGTCGGATGACAGACTGTCTGAGGGTCCTCCAAAACCAGGAGAAACCAACTTCATACATTTGGCATTGAATCATTTGTATTTAGTTCATGTTTATTATTTATAGTGAAATGGAATGGTGTTTGGCCTACCGCTCAGGCGAGGGAGATGCTGTTCTGTTCTCTGTGCTTGTGGCTGGTTTCATCCTAGTGTTAACAGGGTTTGACCCAGAGATGGAGGTCTGCTGGTCGACGCTCTGGATCCTTCCTCTAATCTAAATACGAAATGTCGTCCAATGTATAGCATTTGGTATGGTATTCATAATTTTATTTTATTTAATTAGGTTTAATTTAGTATTAAATAAAGTAGAGTTGCCTCACTGAGGGACCTAAAAGCAAGGCTATATAAAGTCAGCATTCAGACAACACAATCACTGATTGAAGCGATCAAAAGTGTCATTAAAGGCATGCTCCTCAATTCTTTGGTCTGGGATTACCCACCCATAATAAATATTATTATTATGGGTGGGTTCTATGGGTGCTATAACACAATGGCGGAATGCACCTTTAACGATTAGCTCATTTAAATCCTACATATAAACAGTACATCCATAGTAAAGCCATAGTACAAAATAGCAATAAGAATGATTACCTGCACCAGACTGATGCTCTGGTTGCTGCTGTGGCAGGGTGAGGTGGATATCTTGCGGTGAGCTGGACCAGGGCGATGCTGGGGATTGTGGGGGCTGGCTGTGGTGGTGGTGGTAGTCATGGAGTGGCATGAAACTGAACGACGACAGATGTGGACAACTGAAGCAGTGTAGTAAGCCACAATGGGGATGTTTGTGCATAGTAAAAAAACAAAAAGAAATGATGCAATGCAGTGGTTGTGGGGAAAGGGGCGGTGGAGAGTTAGTAAGCTATTGCTGGAAATGGTTTGTTTTCAGTGTAAACACAACACTGGATAGCATAATGCAGACATAGAAGCATCATGGTACCTTCTTCTCCTGACTGACAGACAGCACTCTTGCTCCTGGCCAGATATGAGCATGTCGGGGTTAGAAGGCGATTGACCAAGTTCTTCTCCCATGTAGTCAGTGATAAGCAACGTGGCGCTAGTGTGTCGATCAATATAAAGAGTGAAACAAGCAGGGAAAACTACGATAAGGCGAGCCAAGAAGCACAGTCTAGTGATGTGTTATATAGAGCAAAGGTGCTAAGCATGGTGTTATGGGTTTAGAAAGGTTCACGGCAGTAGAGTGCAGGAAAGCCAATCCAGTCCCTAGATCATTACCAGTGTTCTTGGTCTGCCTCCTGCCTCTGGTGTTCTGAGACGGGCCCTGCTGGGTCTTTTGGCTCCTCTCCATGGTCCTACGCACTGCAGACTCATGTCGTTCCTTCATTGAGGCAAAACAAGCTGCAGTGATGACTTGTCACTGGGCGGCCAACATTGGCCCCGCTGACTAACGCGAACACTAATGCGAAACTCACTTTCTCCTCTTTGAGCCGCCGGTTGCGTTTCTCCTCCACGGCCGCGCGCCTCCTCTCCTCTCTCAGCCGCTGCTCCAGGAGCTTCCGCTTGCGCTCCTCCAGCTGTTGCTCGTAGTATCGCCTGGCCCGCTGCTCCCTCTGCAGCCAGCCCAGCTCCCGTGACGCTGTGAGCAATAACCAGTACCACACTAGTTATTTCACTGAATGCCATAGACTAACCTAACTCTGATGCTGCGTCACCACCAAGACAGATGACCAGTACAACACATCACATCACTGAATGCAATAATAATAATAATAATAATAAACATAAACCTTATTTGTATAGCACCTTAGCCATAGACTAACTTAACTCCTTGACGATGACACATTTTTATAAAAGGTAGAGTAACCTAATACAAATACACGTTTGGTAAAATTCAACAAACATCTGATCGCAGTCTGCTAACTTATTGTATCGTTCTGTGTGTGCGCTGAAAAAAGAAACGGGTACTTCTACACAGACCTGGCTCTGTAAACAGGAACACAAACAAAGTAGTCCGCTGACAAAAACAATATTCTACCCTTTGTAATGGGTAGAATGGGACAGAGCTTCTGAGGGAGCACCCTATGGCACTGAAGGGATTAGTTAGTGAAGTGTTCTCGAGGTTTTCTTACTGTATCTTTAAGGAGCTACCTGAAACTCGAATTATACACAAACCCGAATATGGCTTTAGGGAGGGGTAAAGTGCATGTAAGCCTATGAGCGTCTGTATGGGGAGGGGTAGAGAGGAGTGTCTGCAGGAGGGGCATGCAGTCAGAGTTTGTAACCTAATGTTTATGTAATACAGGTTTTAACCACAAGGGTACCAGCAGTACATTTAGACAAGCATTACATTAGATAAGTTACTGGCACATAACATACCAAGGATCTTCTCCTGTTCCTCCCTCCTCTCCTTGGCCAACCTCAGCCTCTCATCTGTGTTTAGTCCATTCTGCCCTAGGAACACCAGGAAACAGCAGAGTACTTTCATTATTTCACGTCACAAAATATATCAATCAATTTGCCTCATACATTTCCCAGATAAACATTTGAATAAGCAAAGCAGTCATATGAATCGCTTTCGGTAAACCCTGAAAATATGTCGTGGCAAGGCAATCCCATGACGGGCGCTTGATGAAGAGGACAAGTATGACCCTGGGCTAAAGAGAGAGACGGAGAGAGGGAGAGAGAGAGCTGTATCAAACCTGTAGTTGTATGTGGACTGGTTGTGTTGCTACCTTGTATCGGTTTGTTGATCATGGAAGGAGAGGTCATGTTGTTTGCCTTTGCATTTGGTTTGATATTATTGGTCTCTGAAAATAACAAAGGACGTGATCATTCTTTGGCATTTTGTCTTACTCAAAACAGAACATTGGGTTTCACATAAAGTAAAAAAAAAAATTGTGATGTGGAATCCCGGGAACTGACAATATTCACGTAAGATGGTAAAATGTTACTAAGGCAAAATGCACTCCGTCAGCTCATTCTGAGTGAATGCTAAATCCACTTATTTTACCCACTAGCACCCACAGGGACTAATCGGCAAAGGTTAGGGTTGACTGTGTTGTGATTACTGTACAAAAAAACCTGCTGGAAATTATGGAGCGTTATAATCATACAGTAAATGGGAACCTATAAATAGACAGTTAAATATAACCAATGTAATAACCTAATTATCATCAAAGAAAAGTCAACCAATGAGTATGCAAGCTGTAATGAGGTCCTATATAGGAGAATCCTTTAGCCATGCTAACAGCCTCCAATAGTAACTATTATGCTCTGTGATGGCCTTGGGGTCAGCTCGAAATAAAAGATCCATTATGAAGTGCCTGCGTCTAAGATGCAGAGAACATGCCAGCACCTGACCAGTCTGTCCTCATGGAGATGGCAGAAACAAATCCACACGGCAAAATACAATACAATACAGTACATGGTTTAAGGCACACACAGGGAAATCTCATGACAACAGAAGCATTTACATCCTACAGACACTGTTAGAAAATGTGAGCTAGACACACGTATGTTATGTAATTTCCAGTTGGCTGTCCTTGCTATAAACAGCCCTTACATTTAGCAATATGATTAATATGACAGTCAGTTTACCAAGGGTAACAAAATGCATTCATGCGTCATCGGGAACAGAGAACAGTGCAATGACAGACAAATAAAATAATTAAAATATTGGTTTAGAGTCAAAATGTACAAGACACTTAATACAATTAGAGGAGGGTAAAAGCTACTAACCGGCTGGCATTTTGGCAGCATTCTTCTTCCTCTGGCCCTCTACGGTCCGGGCAGAAGGTGGTCCCTGGGATGGAGGGACAGCACGCAGTTTCTTCTGCACAGCCATGCTGGGCACTGAGCCTGGCATACCAATGCCCTGGTACTCGACAGCCCCCCTCCTCTATCCTATTTCAGGATGCCTCTGGGTCCTCCTCCTCATCCGTCTCAGGCAGTGTGCAACGTGTGGTGAGCTGCCTCCTGCGTGGACTGGTATCTGTGACAGACAGACCCACTCATACACCCACAGAGACGTGGGCAGGTCTGGGAAGTCTTCCTCTGTGACCTTTAACATTAATGATTTCAGATATGATGAGCAATCTAAACAGGATACACTTCCCCACCCTAGTGTAAGTGAGCCGTTCTGCTTTAGTTCCATGTAATACAGCCATGTCACTTTAAATCCCCCTCCACACTCCTTGCAAGATGCAGCTGTATTGGCTGCAGAATTTCCAGGGCAAAACAAGGAAGGCAGAGCCAACTGAGCCTATACAAGTAAATGGTTACCTTGACAACAGCTGTACAGTACAGAATGACATGTATTGCTGGGGCATTAACCCGCTCTGATGCACTGATTGTCCTGAATGCATTTTTTGTTTTTACCCATGATCCTCTGCTGAAATGATGGAGGTCTCCACGAAGCAGAAGAATTGGCTCCCACATATTGCACTGACTCTGCCCATACACTAGAGGGAGGGGTTTCATTTCAAAGACAAAGTGAAAGCTAAAGTTACCCATCTCTTTGGCTGGATTTAAACAAGGAGAAAAACAATTTTTGACCCACTTGTGATGTTTTTATTTCTGACCGTACTTGACAATACATACTGAAAGTTAATTTGTTTTAATGTAAAATTCACTGTAGACACTGACTTAGTTTGATTTGATCCAACTTGATTTAATTGATTTTAAATTAACCAATTAATACACAATAGCTGAGATGTGTGACAAAAATGGTCTGTAAATGGTCAGTTAAAAGTGTGAACCACTGATTTTAAATCAAAAGTTTAAGTTGGATTTTAAGTAGGCATACTGTAGAGTCACCACATAATGAAATATTCTTCACAAAGACAAAAAAAAATATTCAGAAAAGCTATTGCAGCAGCAGTTTAAAAAAAATAATAAAAGTACCATTCCTGGCTTACAACATGTTAATTGACATCAAGGAAATGTCTTTCATCATAATAAAAAGTATGTCCACAGCCCCATCACTTCCATCACCCGTGAAGCTGTCTGTATTAATCTAGCTTTGAGTGTCTTTTCTATCCTAAAGGCCGCTACACTGTCACATTCAAGCCATTCTGAGCATGGCGCGAGCCTGCAGTCCTGCCACCCTTGCCTGCACGTGTCCTGCTCTCCTGCGCGTCCTGGTTTGAGTCTGTGCCAGTGGAATGCTGCGTGAGGGAGTTCTCGCTACCAGTGGGGGAATCGACTGCCTCGTAGGCCTCGCTAAGCTGGTTCCCATCCCCTGAATGATTGGACGTGGACAGTTTTCTATCTGCGACACTGGAAGGGGATGCCGCCGTATACTGTTCTGCATCGCTGTCGACGCCGCATGTCTTTGCGGAGGGGCCAGCCGGGGTCCTGTGCCCGGGGCTGCCGCGGCCCGGCCCGTTGGGGACCGCCTCCGCTCGCTCCTTGCCGCCGTCCGTGTGGCTCTGGGCTGCCGCGGAGCTCTGCGCCTGGGACAGCTGCTGGCGGGCTTCCTTCAGCTGCTGCTGCAGGACCAGGATGGTGCTCTGCATGCCCTCCACCTCCTCGTCCAGCTGGATGATGAAGTCGTTCAGCTCTGCAAGGAAACAAGAAAACGCTTACTGGGTCGTCAAGAGCTTTACAAAAGGTATGCTACACTGTTGTTTTAACCCTCCTGTTGTCCTCGGCTTTCAAACGCACTATGTTGGTGTGCCAGCAGATAGCGCCACATGACTGTGTCGTTTTCTTTAGTGTCAGTGCTGTGTGTATTTATTTATTTATGTATTTGTTTTTTGTCATGCCTTTTAACCCTCCTGTTGTCCTCGGATTTCAAAACACTACCTTGCACCAGCAGTGCACATCTGTATAAGCTGTAGAATATGACACCTTCTGCTGGCACCAAAAGTTGGGTCAGTTTGCCCCGGAGGACAGCAGGAGGGTTAAACTGCCCACATAATCACTTAGTCTTAGCCCCAGCTCAGGGAAACAAAATGTATACAATCAAAACGTTAATGCAATGCTGGCTTCAACCACAAGGGTGAGTCGCACAGAAAGTCCCACGTACCATCCTGGCTGCTCTTAAGCTCCCCACTGTATTTCTTCTGCAGGGCCAGTTCAGCCTCCAGCTGGGCAATGCGGCCTTGCGACAGCTGTCTGCCCAGCTCCTGGTTCTCTTGGATCAGCATGCGACACTTTGCCATCAGCTTCTTTCCCGTCTGACTGCAAGAAAAAGTCAGAGTGCCTTTAAAATGTGTCATGCCTGGATTACAACCGATGGTTCCCATTCAAGTAGGAAACTGGTGTTGAATCAAAATCATACAAGTTAAATAAATAATATGTATCACAATTTTTAAGATTAAAAAGTATAGACATACTAATGTTAACTTGTTAAAAGTCCCTGCCACTGTCAGGAATATGTACAATTTCCAGATTCTTCATTATAAAGATTTGCAGATGATGATTTTACCAACATGCGATCACAGGTTAAAATAAAATAACAAAAAATCTCAAATTTAAACAGACACACATACATAGAAGTTAAACCACATACAAGAAAACAGTTAACAATGTAATGTATTACACACTCACTGGATATTGATTTTCTTATACAACACCTGCTGTATATTCCGTATAAATACAACCTTATGAAGCTCTGCTCAATGTGGAAACAAAGGTGGGAGAACGTAAACATAGTTTTGTGGGGCGTAACTGTTTACATTTTGATTATCAAAGTAATTGAACCGCTCAAATCCAGTAATTCAAACCAAGAAACATCCAAGGTTTGGACAAATGTCCATACGTTACAACAGTAATTGATAGATCCATCATACCTGCATGCGGCTCACATTACTGACAACAGTGTTGTTCAAGTTGACTCTTGTGTCAGTTCAACGTGAAGCAGGCCCAAGATCACTCCAAACACCAGCAGTCTTTAGTATTAAACAGGTTGTGAACTGGGGTCTGATAGGAGCTGCTCAGTCTCAACATATCTAACTTATATACTCCATGTGGATTGGGTCAACAAAGAATGTCTCTAAAATGACAATTGCATGACAATTATATAACCAGTGCACCGTTTAAATACTGACGTTATCATCTTATTAAATACTGGATTTCCTAAACAACATGGGAGGGTGATATGACAATGAGTTTTGTCAGTGGAACCCTCCAAACCACCCATCCACACCGAGTATAGCACTAATTCAGAGGCTGACAGGGACCATCTCTTCTGAGCAGTCCCGCTTCCTTCATGACCCTTAGAGAGGTGTAACCGTTCACCTGACAGAGTCTTTGACAAAGTCTATGATGAACAACAAGTGGAGAAGCGGGGCTCTGGATCGGGTAAACCTGGTCTGTCTTTATATGTCAGTCATGTTTCATATAGAATTGTCTGCCTTTCCCTCCACAGGTGTCTGGCCAAGCCTTGGCTGGAGGACTTAGCTTTGGTTTACCTATCAGGTGTAAATTTCCATGCACTGAGTTCATTTTGGGCCTGCTCCAGTTTGTCTTTAGTCTCATCCAGTTCGCGCCTCATTTTGAGGAAAAACAGGTTGACAGCCGGGTCTACCATGGACGATCTCAGCTGGGCCAGGCTCGGTTGTTGGGCTTGCTTGAGGTACTGAATCTGGGTCTTAATAATACAAAATAAATAAAATAGAGGAAATGTCATTTTCAATCCATCCAGCTACCAGTCACTGCAGAGTTCATTGAGTTGATGGTCCAGATTCACAGTCACACTCACTGAGCATTCCTGCATTTCTTGCTCTTTTGTGGCCAGCCTCATGACAAGGATGTTCTCTCTGCGAGCTGCCTCCTGTTGCTGTTTCAGCTTCTCCTCAGACTCTCTGAGGTTGGTCACATCATTCGCTGTTGGAGAGCGGTGGCAAACAATTAATTTACTACAAGTTAACAACAACAACAACAGAAAATAGCAATGAGATCAGAACATGCATGAGGGGAGTACTTACAATTTAATTCAGAATATTTTCTCTCAAGCATTTGGATATAGGCTTCATCCTGCTTCCACCTGATGAATACAATAACAATCACATGCATGATTACTGGGTCAAAGTTACATCAACCACGTAGCCTAATGGAAGTATAACTAATAAGTAAGTTGGGACATGTAACAGTATAGCAATTACCGTTCAAGGAGTTCCTCCCGAGTCAAATTCTTCAAATCAGATTCACTGAGACGGACCTGCATCAAAGTTGGGAGAACATTCATGAGTCAACACTGCTGCAGATCTAGCGGGTGGAACATTATGAATGACCAACCATTATGTTTGTGACCTACCTTTTTAGGCAGGGGTTCGTCGTCAGTCATTATGCTGTAAACCAAAGTATATGGTGATATGAATTAACGTAATACGGTGATAGTTAACAGTCTTGGGTTATTTAGCTGTCCATGTAAATACTGGTAAGAGGATAATGCCATAATGTGCATGTTGCGCCCGTTGTGGGAATTGTAGCCAACTGCTTAAGACAAGCTAAATCAGGCTAACTAGCTAACGCTAGGTACATGAATGGGATTAATGTGAGTAAAACTGCACTTATTTATATTGTTGTAATCACTTTGAAATCGTACATACAAAACATGTCAGCCAGCAGTTAAACTTCGATAAGAAAGAATGCCGTTACTGTACTGGTACAGTACACGTTTATCCACACTGCTAGTGCTTTACATTAGCAAGCTAACAGTAACCATAATGTCATTTGAGCTAAACTCCTAGCAGTGCAGTACTATAGAAACCTTTCAGTCGAAATAGGTAGTACTTACCAGCAAGTCGCTTGCAATGATTTCTCGTTATATATATATTTGTGACACTGTTTATACTTATTGTTTGTGGCTTTATGGCTGCAATATTCATCAGACAAACTACCGCGGCAAAAATAAACTGGATTACAATCCTGACCTCCGGCCGCTAGGGGGATCTAAAGTTCATGAATTGCAGTCAGGGATGTTAGGACTACATGAAGAGGCATTGGAAGAAGAGAAATGAAAGCAGGTATTAATGTAATCAAAACAAAATGATGCCATATTTTGACATAACTGGAAAATAGTATAATATATATTTATTTGTCAACTTATAAATCATATATTACAATACTATAGTCTCTGTTTCAGCAATTAAGCCTGTTCCAGAAGTCTGAAGAAGTGTGTCACAATGATACACTACACCACAGTGGGTGGTGCAGGCGCACAGCCATTGGAGCACAAACAATGGAGATAACCCATAACCAAGGCAGTTAAGACACAGGGCCTGCATGGGATAAAATTGCATCCTTAGGATTAGATCATTATGTTGTTCACCTTAGACACCAGTACAAAAGGTGTCACTTTAAGGGCTCAGTTGCATTCTCATGCATATTTATTATTTGAACTTAAATATTCATAAAAAAATACTAATAAATCTGACATTGTTATAAAACATTGCAGAGATATAAACAATAGAATATACATACCTTAGTTGCAACTCCAACAATACGAAAGTTTTATTAGCATTTATTATTTTAATTGTTAGAAATGGTATATTATCTAGAGTATGTAATTTTGTCTCATTTTTAAACTTTAGGAAATCTGGGCCATCTGGGTCAGTGTAGCCAACTCCAGCATTGAGAGAAAACCATACACTGGTTGTGACCTTGTTACATGTGGTGTTGGAGGGATAACAGTACATTTCCTCAACCCCTCTTAGCCTGTATTGAGCCGTGTAATTAAGGGCAGAATCTCTCAACAGGAAGGCCTGCTTGGTGTCACCATGTGTATCAACACACAACTACTGTACATCTGAGTCCTGTTAACTTCAACCTGCAGCTGAGATGGAAGGAAGGATTTCACTATTACAGCCCTGGGTAAAGAAAACAAGACTGCATATAAATTCTATATGTTATTTAGTACTATGAACTAGGATGGTACATGTAACTATACTATGCATTATCATTGCTTAGGGTACTCCATCACTACCTGGTGACTCAAAACTCAAAGAGAATCAAAACTCTCTAATGCATTCAATAATTCTACTTCATTGTTATTATTTTCTAAGCAAAACATAGGCCTATTTCTTTTGTTGTGAGTGGTGATAGCGTCACATAATGAAGACGACACATGCAACGCTGACTTGAACGCCTTAATAATTGAAAACCTTGTTCCATCGGATACCAGAAACTTTAGACTTTGACGTATGGCTTACAGGCCGGCTGTGTGTAATTGATGAGATGATGAGTTGTACCTTAGTGAACATCTAAAGGTGTATTGAATACAAGTTGTTAAAGCATGTCCCAACAAAATTTTATATACCTGATCACACTGATTATTCTGTGTTTTGGGAAGGAAGATATGTCTGTATACCTGCCTGGCTCAATTGTCCCTTTGCATTTTTTTGTCACAAAATAATATGCAATAAACAATTACCATATTAGAAGAAATACTAGTAGTAATAGAAGTTGAAGATATTAGGTAAAAATGACATATAACCATTTCTGATTCTATGATACAGGCCAGTGTCTGCACTAAGGCACAATTTCGAGCTGTATCCTATTAATGATTTAAACCACAGCTTTGTCCCAAGATGGCTGGACTGACATTTTATTTACTTGCATGAAATACTATCACATGACCTTGCCCTTTATTGTTTAGCTTTCATTAGAAATCAAACCACATGTTCTGTGCTCACACACATTTGTAAACTTGTCAATTAAAATATTTATATTAATTATAAAGTGGGCAAGCTATGCCATTCTCTTTTTAAACTGGCTAGTGGCTGCTGATCTCCCAACTATGGTTTTGTTTAGCATATTATAGTTTTTAAGCTACTAATGTCTTCTAGAAATGCACATATATCTGCATTATTACTGCCAGCATTGTAAGCAGTATGCTATAGACTGAATGTCTGCTGCTGTTTTGAATTATGAACCCTAATTACACAAGGAATGTTAATTTCTTGTTTTTTAAGCACAATGAAGGCTTTGGTTATCCATATTGTTGGCCACATTGTTCTCAAATGCTAAGGGACATCATCGTTCTGGGAACAAGACACCAAGATACCTGTCTGTCCCTAAAACAAATAAAGAGAAACATATATGCTTTTATCTTTTCTTCTGTCCATGGCCTATAAGGATTGGCAGTCTACTCACCGTGACGTCTCTCAGCAGTCGCTAGTTATAGTTACGAGTCTCGGGTTCAACTCTCATACACTATTCATTGGGATATCACATCACTCCTGCCCAACTTCAGACCTGGACGAACCAAGCTCTTTTCCATACAACATTACTTTGTTGCCTAATTCTTAGTGCTGTGTAAATGCAGAATATGGTTATGTAGTGGAGGGTTTTGAGACAAAACACAACTTTGGCATTTGTTTCCTCCTCAAGGAACCTGTTGGCAGTAGTGGGCAAAAAGAGGAGAGGGGCAATTTCTTTTATGGTACGTATGTTATAATTATGTTAATAGTTGAGAAGCATCCTCTTAAACAGTTGCATGTCGAGGCTTTGACATTGTTTTTGCAAGACAGTACATTTGGGAAGGGTTATTTGATTTTCTGAATTCTGACTTTCACAAGTTGTTGAGAAAATGTGACATTTAGAAGGTGACATTTTGATAGCAGTCAACTTAAGGTATTGCATATACAGGTATAACAGTTATGTGTATAAAACAGTTGTTATTGATGTTTAATTTTTTTAAGTATAGGCCATTTTACTCTGAGTGTAGTTTGAATGACTTGTACTGCTAGTGAAATTTCTGTCGTGCTGGAGTAATCAAAGAATTTTCACACAGGTGGATTTTTATTTGCAATAATCCTGCATACCTGGATTTGACCCTGTTAAGCAAAACACTTTAATTAAAGTAGTTACAGTTAACATTGATATTACAAGGAAAGGGCCAATAGGTTTTACCTGGACATTTTAGCTTGCAAGGAAAATGTGCAACACAGTCTAATTATGTAAGTGTTTTATTTTACACAATGCCTGTGAAATGTATACTCATCTAATTGATGTATTAAGGTCAGTTGATTTGAATAATTAAAAGCCTCTGTTGATGGCTAAATTATTGTGGGGTTGAATAGAAACATCAGTTTAAAAAATGCTACATACAACAGTGTTTGAAAACCTTTACAAATTAAGTAAACCAAGCAAATGTAGTGCTAGTTTTCACATTCGAACATTTTGGTTATGATAAATAACAATTTTTATTAGGTATTATTTTATAAGTACTGTAAATGGTAACTGTAAACCTTCCTGAAACGTAACTTTGTATTTGATAAAAAGCAAATTAAGCGTAAGTCATTTGTAATTTTTGGAAGGTATAACATAGATTTGACTTACAATCACAATATTAACACAAATAGTCACAAACTCTATATTTACAACAATGCAACATATGTCAGTTTTGGAGCTTATTATTCTATTTTTCAGATCAAGTAAAGGACTGGTTTCAACCATGAAACGTAGTAAGCAACGTGGACACAAAGAGGACAGAAATGGAGGTACTGTAACAGTAGCAGAAATGCGAGACAGACATGATAACAGAACCCTAACATTACATGCTAATGTCATGGCACTTTTTAGACTCTGATAACCCTCGTTACTGTCATCAAAACACAAAATATGTTAGCCTGGTTAAAAAATATCTTACCACACAAGTTATTTTTAACCAGGCTAACATATTTTGGATATGTGTCCTAACCCAATTCAGAAAATGTTCATAAAAAAACATTAGACTTTCAAAACACTGCATTTGTGAACATCATCAAGTTGTTCAGGGATTCCTCTGCTACATTGCAGTCAGGTATTGTGTGTCTCTCCTGTGAACTCTAGATGAGCCAGCCATTCTGGAGACAGAGGACCTGGATCAACAGGGCATGTTCATGGGAAAAACCCCTGATCCAGACACCATCTCAGTGGCCTCAGTCACAGCCGTCACTACCAATGTGTCTAATAAAAGGCAAGCTTATTTCTGTTAGACATAAATAAGAATGATTTTGACCTTTTATCTGAGGCATGTACTTGCACATTGGAAAGTAAAGATATAAGATAATGTCTTAATCTGCATTTTTGATTATTTTGTTTTAAAACCTGATTACCTGCATTGTAAATAAACAATTAATTAAGGTATAAACCATGTTATTCTCAGCTGCAATAAAATGTTATTCTATTACATATTATTCTGAAAGTATGCAAGTTGAATGAAAATATTTAAAGTGAACATAAAATAGTTACAGGACAACGCAAATAATGTTTACATTGCATGGGTGCACATAAAGCTGTTCAATTATTCCATTGCGCTATTATCTTTAACAGATCAAAGCCAGATATTAAGATGGAACCCAGCGCTGGGAGACCAATGGATTACCAAGTAAGTGACTATTAAGTCTAATATCCTTTAAAGCCTTTTTTGTTATTCATTAGTGTGTGTTGAAACTAAACAGAGATATAAAAAAATTAACAAAATAAGGAAATAAACTAACCTAATTCCTATAAGGTCAGCATAACAGTAATAGAAGCAAGACAGCTGGTGGGATTGAACATGGATCCAGTGGTCTGTGTGGAGATTGGGGATGACAAGAAATACACATCAATGAAGGAATCAACCAACTGCCCATACTACAATGAGGTGACTGTGATAAACATTAAAATCAATTCAGAAGAATAGGAATGTCTAGGGTTATGCATCTTAGTTTGAACCTGTAACCTTCTGGCTTGGATTCAAACACCAGACCACTAGACTAGAATTTATACAGTGCTGTCTGAAAAGGAGATTTAGCAGACGGGTGCCGACATTGTACTCAGTGTGGATCACATACATTTTTTGTCAAGCCCCACTGAAGTATCATAACATATTTCTGAGTTGATGCAGCTATTTGTCTGTCCAACATTAGCAATCCAGCAAGAAGAGGAGAGATTGTTTTTAGCCTATATATTACTTGAGACAATGAATTCAGTTAATTTTGAGAAATTAAAATGAAAGCTCCTTAGTGGCCAGTACAGCGCGGGATTGTCAAATGGCTTCTGGTAAAAGAAAGCTAACCGCGGGGTTAACATGGAAGGTTTTCGAAGAAAATGTGGATTACCGTTAGCATATGAACATATAGCATATGAACATTCGACCACATACCGCGTGTTAATATGAATAGAAATGAATTACGTGAGGCCTCATTTTAGGTGAATGGAAGCATACTCTGGCTATCCTTTGATCAGAGCGGATAGAGCTGGCCAGACCATGGGCTGCGGTCACTTGACTTTAGCTTGAGCAAAAGACTCAAGCGAATCCAAGCAAACCCTTCTTTTTACTTTAGTGATGCTATTTGTTGCTAAATAGCAATTTGGGAGTAGTGTAAAACATAAGCATAAACAAGTTCAAGGTGCCAAAATTTTATTTAATGTAAAATGTTTTCATATGAACAAAAAGTAACCTACAAAGCTTTGAACCTAAAATCTCAGAGTGATAAGGACTGCAGCAGTGTGCTTTACCAAGCGAGCTAAGCAAATGCTTACACTAGTTTACTATCAACCATGACATGAATACATCTAAGGATTGGAGCATACTGTACTGTATGTCTACTCATAATTCTTGATTGACTTGATTGATGCTTGATTATAAAAGAAGGTGTACTTTCTAACAGCCTAATTTACATTTTGAGAGAATTTTAATTAAATCTTCCAAATCTTATAATCTCGTCCCTGACAAATAGGATATACCTATTATTATTATTATTATCTATTGTTACTATTATTATAGACTCGTATTAACTGTTGCTAACTCAGCATTAAAAAAAAAAAAAATTAAACCCTCGCTTTAAAAATTTATAATTTATTATACTCTGTTATGAACAATCGTATGTATTGCGCTCTCGCAGAGAGAGCAAGAGGCAAGAGTCAGCAGAGAGAGCAAGAGGCACGAGTCAGTCTACAGTACATCCTCCCACATACAGCAAATTAGAAAATTACATCTCTGGCGCCTTCTACTGGCCTTCATGTATTTTTCGATGTGAAACGACATGACACATACACTTTTAGATGACGGGCATCTGTATATAACATTTTGGTTTATGTTTAGTTGAAATGAGTACATAACAGTAGTACTGCTACATAGAGTAATCATACTTATTGTTATTCTTTTTTCACAGTATTTTGTCTTTGAGTTTCATGTCCCTCCAGATGTCATGTTTGACAAAATCTTGAAGTTGTCTGTAAGTTGTTTTAGCATTTCTTCAGCTTTTAAGTATATCAATATATTCCTTAGATACAATATATTGACATTTATCATACAATCCCAAGGTAATTCACTCCAAAAATCTCCTGCGTAGTGGCACGTTGGTTGGAACATTCAAACTAGATGTGGGCACGATCTATTTCCAGCCAGGTAAGGACTACATTTACATGTTGGAGGTGAAGCCTCTATAAAAACAGTTATTTATACTGTATGTTTCTATAGATTCTGATCTCTGTATTTATTTTTCTAGAACATCAGTTTTATCACAAATGGGCTGTTTTGTGTGATCCGGATGACATCACAGCTGGGTGCAAGGGCTACGTTAAATGTGACATTTCAGTCGTAGGCAAAGGAGACAATATTAAAACGCCTCACAAGGCCAATGAATCGGAAGAAGACGACATTGAGGGGTACGTTATTATGTATTTATCATAAAAGGTGTGCTTTATCAATTGCCACAAGATCCATACGGCAGTCACTTCCTCCGTATATATATATACGAAATGTCAATCTTGCATGGGTCTCTGTTTCAGCAACCTACTGCTGCCTGAAGGTGTGCCAGCTGAGCGGCAGTGGGCCCGTTACTACCTGAAGATCTACCGAGCGGAGGGGCTTCCCAAAATGAACACCAGCATCATGGCCAATGTCAAAAAAGCCTTCATCGGAGAGAACAAGGACCTGGTGGATCCATACGTTCAAGTGCTGTTTGCTGGGCAGAAGGTGAACATTGTCTTCATGCTGACTCGCATTTTATTGAACAGATGAAATCAATACAAAATGTTGAATAACACCAAACGCCTCTTCTTGTTTTTGCTATGCATACTTATGAGATCATAATATACTATTACAGGGGAAAACGTCAATCCAAAAGAGCAGCTATGAGCCCATTTGGAATGAGCAGATCATCTTCACCGAGATGTTTCCACCGCTTTGCAAACGCATGAAGATCCAGCTGCGGGACTCCGATAAAGTGAATGATGTTGCCATAGGAACGCACTTCTTGGACCTGAGGAATATTTCCAATGACGGAGACAAAGGTGAAGCGCTTGGTCTGAATAACGTCTGTGCTTTTAAAGCTGCTGTATCAGAACCACCCAACCAGTGACTAACTAATAACTAGCAAATAGATCCAGTGGCTTTCGCTGGATCCTTGAAACACCTACAGTATAGCTAAAATGAATAATTTGGTCATTCTTCATTAAAGAATGTTACAACTTATGTAGAATAGTATGTGTACTTCATAATAAACATACTGTACTAAGTACAAATTAGTGACCTGGGTAGTATCCCTATGATAAACTGTCTGTTACACAACCTCCAGGCTTTCTTCCCACTCTGGGTCCGGCCTGGGTTAATATGTACGGCTCTACACGAAACTACACCCTGATGGATGAGTACCAGGAGCTGAATGACGGCCTGGGTGAGGGGGTGTCCTTCAGGGCCAGGCTGCTCATCAGCCTGGGCCTAGAGATCCTAGACACCTCCTCTCCTGATGTCACCTGCTCCACAGAGGTGCAGGTGGAGGGGGTGCCCAACATCTCAGAGGTGGGTCCCCACTGGATGGACAGTGAACTGGATGAAGCCCCTGGGGGCTCATGATACTGTACCATTGTGTGGCTGTATTAGTGAATTATTGATTTCCTTTATTTAGCCTGCCTGGTACATTATTAACCTGCTGTCTCACTTGCAACAAATTCAGCTGAGCACAGAAAGATTATCAGAGATTCTGTTCAAACAATGCGTTTGGTAGATTGTATTGCAGAATTATATAGTTTACTATTATACTGTAGATTAACAACTTCCTGTTTAGTTCAAAGTGAGTGTGGATATTATGTGAAACTCATGAAGTGCTGCTATTACACAAATTAAAGGAGCATGTAGTGTCCCCCTTGTGTGCAATGTTTAATTCGAGAAAGATTATATCTCAGGTCAGTGATCTATATATCCTACATGTATATGTTACAGGCTGCCACTGGAAAGGTTGAGGAGTTTTTCCTGTTTGGGTCTTTCCTGGAGGCCACAATGATTGACAGGAAGATTGGCGATAAGCCCATTCATTTTGAGGTCACAATAGGTAATTTCGCCTGGTAATTTATAATGTCAGTTAATAAGTCATAAAAAAATGATTACTACATCATTTACAGATTATTTGTTGATTATGTTATGATGATTCAATTAGAAGTATATAGTGTTACCATTTAATTACATGAAAAATAAAGTTTCCAGTATATTCACATTGGCCTGCTTCATTACCAGGTAACTATGGAAACGAGGTGGATGGCATTGTTAAGCCCAAAACAAAGAGGAGCAAGGGTGGTAGTGGAGGTGATGAAGAAGACTCTGGGCTGATCCAGTACTCCAGCGAGGAGGAGATGGAGGATGATGGAGACCTATCATCAGTAGCCACTACCCCACCCATGAAACCAGTCATCACTGACCGGTCAGTCAACAGAACAGAACTGTTATTATGGGAAGCGTATTGTTATTCTATGAGTCTATCCAGCCATCCTATTCCATTCCTTACAAAGTGGAAATATTATGTCACAGCCCAGAGGAGAGGAGATTATTTTATCATATACTTTGTATTCACAGGAGCTACTTTCACTTACCGTACTTTGAGAGGAAGCCTTGCATATACATCAAGAGCTGGTGGCAGGACCAGAGGCGAAGGCTCTACAATGCTAACATTATTGACAACATTGCTGATAAACTGGCAAGTGATACATTTCACCATACAGTAGATGAGCAAAGATTTAAAAAGTGATCTCTTCAGTTTCTGATTAGTTTTGGAACTTTGTGAAATGGGTTTCTGAATCACAAGCCAAAAAGAGCAATTGGCATTTCTTTTATAGCAACATATTGTGTATTATATTTTCTTTATCTTTTCAGTACATCACAGTAAATAACTAACTTAACACTAACTTAACATCAAAACGTGCCTTTGAAATGTACATGTTTTCTGTAAATAATATGAACACAACTTTTGTGTTTCTACAGGAAGATGGTCTGAATGATGTTCAGGAGATCATCAAGACAGAGAAGGCCTATCCTGAACGCAGATTGAGAGGGGTCCTAGAAGAACTTAGCCAAGGATGCAGGTCTTTAAATACAGTTTTTATCACATAAGCAGATAGCATTACATTACAATGTCAAAACACTGATCAAGCCTCAATCTTTCAGTCAGTTCCTGACACTTGCAAACAAGGACCAGAATCAGTCTGGGAAAACCAAGCTGGACAGGGAGAGACTGAAGTTATGCTTGTCAGAAGTGGTATGTAAAACATAAACAAGCAAGTTTTTATTTGATCTACAGTATACTACTATACTTTAATGTTGCATACTGTAGCTGTGTTAAATGTCTGCTTTGGCTTGTAGGAGAGCATTGGCCAGCAGGCTAAAAGCATGAGATCACAAGTGAAGAAAAGCACAGTGAGGGACAAAATTAAGCTGGCTCAGAACTTCCTGCAGAAGCTTCGTTTCCTGGCTGATGAGGTTAGATACCGGTCACAAATGGTCCTCAGTGGGCAAGGAAGTATATCAAGGGCATAAGAGTTAAACGAGAACTTCTCCCTGTAGCCTCAACACAGTGTTCCTGATATCTTCGTGTGGATGATCAGCAATGGCAAGCGTATTGCCTACGCCCGCATCCCTTCCAAAGACATCCTTTATTCTACTTTGGAGGAGGAGACTGGAAAGGAATGTGGAAAAGTCAAAACAATCTTTTTGAGGGTGCGTATCATTTACCTTTCCTATGTTGCGTTGGCCACAAGTGGGTAGGGTGACCCATTGTGGACACCATTGTCCAAACATGTCCCTCGGATTTGTATCCAATCACAATTGTGGTAGTCGTATAGAGGGATTTCATGGGAATTACTAACTCTGCTCCCTCAAACAAATTAATTATGTTCATTTGGGTAATTACATTAAATACGGCAATTATACAAGGTTTATCATATTACTGCTTTAATTTATCAACAAATAATATTTTAGCTTGGCACTGCAAACATACTTTAATTCATATTTCTTTTTTGTAGATTCCAGGAAAGAAAGGCTTTGGGCCTGCTGGCTGGACGGTCCAGGCCAAGATAGAGATTTACCTGTGGCTGGGTCTGAACAAACAGCGTAAAGATTATCTGTGTGGCCTGCCCAATGGCTTCGAGGAAAACAAGCTGTCAAAAGGACCTGGCCTGTCCTCTTCCCCTCCCATCAGCCTCACCTACATGAGTAAGGCGGAAGTCCCATCCACCCATGGAAATAAAATATAGAACAATATATAACAATTATATTTTGAACACATTGGATAGAATTTTGAAATGGTAGCCATGTGGAGAAATAATTATTTCTCTGTTTACAGTGAAGCAGATCTTCCAGCTGAGGGTCCATATGTACCAAGCTCGTAGCTTGTTTGCAGCTGACAGCACAGGTCTGTCAGATCCATTCGCCAGAGTCTTCTTCTCCACTCAGAGCCAGGTCACCGAGGTGAGAGCGACTGATTTGACGGCTGCTAGTTTCCTAGCCAGTGTTATGTGTTTGTTTGTAGGTATGCGATTTCCCCATTGGTTGGAGAGGGTAAGACGCATGTTCCTGTGTTCCCAGGTGCTGCCTGAGACTCTTTGCCCTACATGGGACCAGCTGTTGGTTTTCGAGAATGTGGAATTGTTTGGAACCGCCAGTGAACTGCGAGATGACCCTCCCATTATTGTCATTGAAATCTATGATCAAGACACAGTGGTAAGAATGGTTCTCCTCTGAGGTAGTGCAACTGCCTTAATTCAGGTGATTTTCTTTATCATCATCATAACATGGCCAACGAATAACAAGCTATACTAACTTCACTTGAATAAACTGTTAATATTTTTCTGTTATATTGCACAGCATTTGTTAGACAAATTAATTTTATTGCAGAGTGATTTAAAATGATTTAAGAATGTTTTATTAGTGTGATTGTTTCATGTATTGTATTGATTCAGTCGTGTGAACGATTTAATTTATATTTGAAAGAATTCTTTTATTGACTGATTGCTTTTATTTGCTCTTGTCACTAACACCATTGTTTTGGATGACCTCTTGGATAAGTAGAGTGTGAATGCTGATGGCTTGACGTATTGTAGAGGAGGCTTACTGTGTGCAGAGTAAAGCCTGTATGGCCAAAGGCATGCAAGAGGAATAAGAACTGTGTTTCACATGGACGCTGGTGTCCCATCGAATGCCTTATCCCTTTTGCATTCCTTTAAGTGGAGGTTGTGCTTATAGTATGTTGTAGACAGACACACAGGCGCCTCGTAACCACTAACTGCAAGAGAGACACATATCACATTTTAAGTGATAATTTAATCCATGTTTTGCAGTTCACTGGTTAGAACAGGTGTTTAGATGTATTATTTTGTTGTTGTTGTTGTTGTTGTTGTTTTTGCTCTTTTTGTCATATTCCTCTGTCTAATTGTCTTATTCCTCTGGCACATGTTTCTCTGTTTAGAAACATGTTTAGTAGAATGTTTTGTACAAAACATGTTTCTTCTCAGAGTATTTCAGATTATTAATAAGCCATTGTTTCAAGTTATTTATTTTGATTGAATAACTGTTATATAATGTATATAGTAGGTGTTGGTAGGCCAAAAAAACACTTTCCTTCACATACAGTATTCAAACTCCCCACTCATAGTGTCCTGTTTCCTACCATGCAATTCCAGGGCAAAGCAGACTTCATGGGACGAACCTTCGCCAAGCCTGTGGTTAAGATGGCAGACGAACACTATGGTCCCCCACGTTTCCCGCCCCAGCTGGAGTACTATCAGATCTACCGTGGGAACATCACCGCAGGAGAAATGCTGGCTGCATTTGAGCTGCTGCAGGTCAGAAAGTCAAACCTGAGCTGTAGGCAGCATTGCTGTTATTTAGGCAGCATTGGTGTTTTATACTGTCCGAAAAACTTTGGCCGATTGTAGGGGGTTTCACCCGCAAGGCACATTCCAGATACAAGTTGAGGAGTCCACCTTTAACAAGGTTGATCAAAGACTGTTATGTTGTTCAGATTGGCCCCAATGGAAAAGCTGACCTGCCTCCCATAGATGGTCCCACAGACATAGACCGAGGCCCCATCCTGCCTGTGCCACTGGGGATTAGGCCTGTCCTCAGCAAGTATAGGATTGAGGTGAGCGCTTGCTTCCTATTCACATCTAGAAAGTGATTTTCAGTGGTGGTGCCATTCTCACAAGGAAAGCTAGAGGGCCCCGTTGAGCACATACCTCCACCAAGGCTAAACAACCCTGAACAACCTCATTGATTTAAAAATGTATTTGAAAAAAGAAATAGAAATGACTTCTCCTGTTAATGCACCTTTTCATATTATAATGTGTTTAGATGTTTTACATGCACGGACATCCCAGAATTCACATATTTACAGTAAAGCAACAGAAACATATTTACTGTACAGTACATATTAATCTCCAGCAGCAGGGACATAGCCAGTGAACATTGCTGTCCTACAGGTGTTGTTCTGGGGCTTGAGGGACCTGAAGCGGGTCAACCTGGCTCAGGTGGACCGGCCTCGTGTCGACATAGAATGCGCTGGCAAGGGGGTGCAGTCATCACTCATTGCCAACTACAAGAAGAACCCTAACTTCAGCACCCTTGTCAAGTGGTTTGAAGTGGTAATGAATCATTTACCCTGTAAAACGTATTCATTCTATTTAGTACAGAACTATACAGTAGTATACAGTCATTATGCTGTAATGCTGTACAGTATCACCAAGGCATGTTTGATCCATCCTCCTGTACCTGGCGCATACAGTATAGTGATCTGGTTGTTCCTTTGGTCAGGACCTGCCTGAAAATGAGTTGCTCCACCCTCCTCTGAATATCCGGGTTGTGGACTGCAGGGCTTTTGGCCGCTACACTCTGGTCGGCTCACACGCTGTCTCCAGTCTGCGCAAGTTTATCTACCGTGCAACAGACAAGCAGGCCAACAACTGGTCCACTACAGGTAGACTGGTGTAACACACTAAGCTGTCATGTGAAATGCTGGGGCTGTCCTCTAAGGTACAGCCTTGAGTCAACAGTTACCCTTGTGGCTAAGGCAAGCATTACAAAAACAAATGTTTTGTCCTAATTTTACTGTAGCCATAGAATATTATTCAAAATTGCATTTTATAATGTGCAATTAAGGAAATCTGTCCCTTCTGTCTTTCGTACCTTTCAGAGGAAATTATTGTTGTCAGCATGGACCAGGACCCTGGTTTTAAGAAAATGGACACTGTAGTCAAGCTTGACTCTGTAAGACAGTATTTTAATTATTCTGTCCAAACTTTACGAGTTAACGTGTGTTTCTTGATCATAAGCTGATAATCTTGCAGAAACCTTACAACCATTAGACGAGCCAAGGAGATAACTAATACTGATACAGTATTATATTCTCATACGTTTTCATTTAATACATTCTGTCTTTCTATCTAGGGCTCGGATGCTGTGGTCAAAATCGAGGTAAACATAAACAGATATTGACCATGTGCTTCCTCTGAGAAATGGTTCCAAATTGAAACTGCTTAATATCTTTTTGTTTGGCAGGATGATGGAAAAGGGAAAAAGAAAAAAAGAAAGAAGGGTGGAGAAGACATTGAAGAGGAGGAGCTTGACGAGAGCACATTGGACTGGTGGTCCAAATACTTTGCCTCCATCGAAACGTTAATGGAGGTGAGACACAAAAAGCGCTTCTATCTGGGTTCCTATTGATTGGTTGAAAATGGCAAATGTAAGTGTTGTACGTTTTTAAGAGCAGCTGATAAATAACATGAATGAGCCCACAGGCTCTCAAGACTCAGGAAGCAGCATTGTCTGATTCAGAGGACCGAGATGACATTGACATTGGTGTTGGAGGTAAGACACCATATGAGTGTCCAGTGTCTTCCTTCAAATGTCTCACTAGTAAGAATACTTGCAAATAGTTTGTTCTGGGTTACTATCTTCTGATTATATGGGTGAGGTTTGCATGATGACGGATGTTGTTAAATCCATGTTGTACTATATGTACAGTACTATATGTACTGTACATATAGATGTATGTATAGATGCTTTCTTCATGTTGTACAAACCTTGTTTTCACGTGACCCATCACTTCTCTAAGCTCTACTGTAGTTTGTTGCATGATGTTTCATACATCTATTCACTAGACCAGATCAGTAGCAGTCTACCTCTGCATATAAACTGACATAATGTCAGAGCACATCTAGCCCTCAGCCATGAAAGTTGTCACATATCAATAATGAACCAAACATTAGGAACAAAATATGTGTATTTTATCTTAAATATAATGTTAATGTTATAAATGGCAACATTTAGAGAATGTTCAATTACAGTAGACCTGTTTACTTATTATACCTACATACTGTGCCGTTCAGAATTGCATATCTATTGTTATGTAAATATGTAAAAGTACTATATAATAGTGGAATGAGCTGGTGTACATTGTGTTGCATGGTGTACACTATATAGAGCTGTATCCTATAAACGTTTGGACAACTTTCATGTGGAATTCATGTCTGGAGTGCTATGCTCGTCTCCCTCCTCCCTCTACTGCTAACCTGTACTCAGATATCAAACCTGATGACTTTCATGTAAAAGGAGCCAAGAAAGGAAGGGGAAAGAAGGACAAGAGGAAGTCTACCGTTGAAATGCTAGAGAAGAAGAAGCCCAAACTGGATGAAATGAAGGTAGTGAGATGTTCTCCATCTGTTACTCTGGTGATGTGAGAGCTGTTGGCACTAGCACATTCAATCAAGCTTTAATATTATTGATAGGTAATTTAAACAGGGCTACAATTAATACAGTACACATCAACACATGCACACAAAACAGATGTGTGTATGTCTAACAACATAAAATACTAAAACTGCTGCTCTGAAAGTATACAGTATAACAATAGAACAATGTCATCCTTCCACAAAAGGTGTATCCTAAGGAACTGGAGAATGACTTTGGAGGCTTTGAAGACTGGCTCCACACCTTCAATTTATACAGAGGAAAGAGTGGCGACGATGACAACCACATCCTAGACGAGGACAGGATTATTGGAAAGTTCAAAGTAAGATCAGTTTAGTTATTTGTGACAAATACGCAGCGACAAATAATGTCACCGGCATTATCAGATTTAATAGACTTAAGTGTGGTTTCATAATAAACTATTAATAATTTAAAAATATATCATTTAAATAAGACAAGCTTATTTACTAACATTGAACGTTCTTTGGCTTATTATTAATGCCATAGACTATTTAAAGCATTGGCAGTATAAATTGGATTTATTTCTATGTTGCAAAAACATAAACAGCCTTTATTTTCCCTTGCTTATTTGTGCCACACAGGGCTCGTTGTGCATGTACAAAGTGCCACCATCTGATGAAATGGCCAGAGAGATGGGCTTTGACTCCAACATGGGCATGTTCCAGAACATCCCCCACAACGACCCCATCAATGTCCTTGTCAGGGTCTATGTCATCCGGGTGGGGAACCTTCTCTCACATCCACAATTTTAACAAAACATATCCATCTATAAAGTTTCAGGGACATGGTTTTTTTACCATTCTTCTTAACTTGTGTGTGAATTAATGTCTATTTATATTTTACAGGCCACTGATCTGCATCCAGCAGATATAAATGGGAAAGCAGATCCCTACATCACAATAAAACTAGGAAATACAGAGATCAAAGACAAAGAAAACTACATATCCAAACAACTGAACCCTTTGTTTGGAAAGTATGTGGAAAGACAATGCTTAAAAATATGTAGGTTATAGAAAGATAGTATTTATTAAATAAAATAAAAAATACATTCCCTCCCATCAGATCTTTTGACATTGAAGCCACATTCCCAATGGATTCCACACTAACGGTGGCGATCTTTGACTGGGACTTGGTGGGAACAGATGATCTCATTGGGGAGACCAAGGTTGACCTTGAGAACCGCTACTACAGCAAGCATAGAGCCACGTGTGGTATCTCATCAAGTTACGCCATGTAAGATGGTCATGAAATGGCCGCCCTGTAGCATTAGCATGTGCCAGGTCGACTAAAGCATTAGATTTATATACTTCCATATATTGGCAGTGCACCCTCATGGTTTCAAACCAATGCAGTGTTTGTGTAATACTGGTTTCAGCCACAGTGGTAGCTCCTCTGTGGCTGGTTTTATGTATGTAAATCATCAGCCTTTTAAATACCAAAATGTCTTTTCTATAGCCATGGCTACAATGTGTGGAGAGACCCAATGAAACCTACGCAGATTCTGGCTAAGCTGTGTAAAGATGGCAAGTTGGATCCACCTGTCTACGGCCCTGGTGGAAGGGTGAAGGTGGCGAACCGGGTCTTTATGGCTCCGACTGAGATAGAGGATGAAAACGGTATGGGTCACTCAATGGAATGGAATTCCTTTATTGAACTGAACCATATGTGTACCTGGGGTGTCCTAAGACTTCAATAAGACCATCTTCCCTCAGAAGACACACATTTTCTTCTTCATTTAATATCGATGTTATGTTCCAGGTTTGAAGAAGCAGACCGATGAGCACCTGGCTCTGTCAGTGTTGACACACTGGGAGGAAATCCCGAAGGTGGGCTGCAAACTGATCCCAGAACACGTGGAGACCAGACCACTTCTCCACCCCGATAAGCCTGGCATCGAACAGGTATATTCAGTGTGTTGACCTGCCTTTCTTAGTTAGTACATTTAGCAGACACTTTTATCCAGTTGAAGTTACAGTGAGTACATTTATTAAGGACATTATTAAAGCAAGTATATGTGATCTTGTCTGCCACTAGATATCGCTCTAACAACCAGCATCGCAGACCAAAACAAGATAAATAAATAAATAAAATACCCAGACCGCTAGATCATCCTGCAATGTTCGTGTGAATACTAAATGGTTTTGTGATTATGTGTGAAATTGCTTTTAGGGGAGGATTGAGATGTGGGTGGATATGTTCCCAAAGGACATGACTGCCCCTGGACCTGCTCTTGACATTTCACCAAGGAAGCCAAAGAAGTAGGGTTGAACTACATTGTTGTCCTAAATCCTGTTAGCCATAGAGTACAGTTTGACCCTTTAAGAGTTATTTGCACTCATGACCGGACTCATGTCTGCCATAGACTGTGTTTTTAGCATCTAATTCCTCACCAAAAATAACCAGTGATATCACATACTGTATGTTGTCAGTGTCTATATGGTGTGTGATGTACTGTATGTTGTCAGTGTCTGTTCCTTCTGCTTGTGTCTAGGTTTGAACTCAGGGTAATCATTTGGAATACAGATGAGGTTGTTCTGGAGGATGATGATATCTTCACAGGAGAGAAGTCCAGTGATATCTTTGTGCGAGGGTATATATAACATAGATGTCCCTTTGTATAGTACTGTATGGTTATATTGCAAC
>JAODUG010088522.1:0-12144 GCA_027564795.1 Aphredoderus sayanus
AACGTTTTTCCCACCACCCCCCCCCCCCCCCCCCCCCTCTCGACATCAGTGGTCTCTCTCGTTAGCTGTTTCCCACCGACCCCCCTTTCTTCCTCTTCCTCAAACTGCATCTTGATTGGTTGCAACTGTGGGGCCTCCAAGGGAATGAATGACCGTGAAGGGAGTGTGTCAGCAAGGAGAGTGGGCCTTCCCCCACGCACCGTCATCATGGGCGGGCCTTTCCCCTACATGCCACCAGGGGCGCTGCAGGCACTCTGAGAGCAGATGCTGGCAAGTCAAGGCCGACGTATAACAAGTTGTGTGGATAGTGTGGAAAATGCTAATGAGAACAAAAATGAGCGATTTGTAAATTCACCCTGTTCTATTTTGGAAACAAAACAGAAACACATTACATGACATCTTGACAAAAGTCCCCACTCTCTAGCACCTAAAGTACTGCATAGTACAGTCAGTGCTACAGTACTTGCATTGTCCTACTGGAAAATGCAACAGTATGTCCAGGGAAAGGTCCACATCTGGACAGCAGCATATGTTGCTCCAAAATGTGTACACATCATATACACATACAGTGCTCCAAGTTACCCATGCCATCAAAACGGACATTCTCCTATATAACGACAGAGGTTGGCTTATGGACCTAATGCTCATGAAAATGTGTTTAGCACAAGGTAACATGTCATATAATGTGTTGTTGTATTGTTTCCAATGTACAGTAGTACAGGTTGAATGGAAATTACAAATCTGGTCCTTGTTTTTATTAGCATGTTCCATACTGTCCCAACTTTTTTGGAATTAGGTATGTATTTACATTTCTAAATGCACTACAATAAATTAATCAAAGGTCCCATTTTAATTACTCCTGTGAGTATTCATTATAAGTCACGAGCCTTTAAGTTAAGGAACTAGTGAGCTCAAAAGTACATTTTCCATACTCCATGCTCTCTCAGAGGCCTCGCTAGACTCAGAAACATAGTCTAAGCATTAGCTGTCAATCAGGTAAAATTGTATCACAGATGGACACAATCTCCAAACAGTCATAGTTTATGTGTGAAAGTGTGTGTGTGTTATTATGACTAATCCTACAAAGTCTTGCCAATAATCATAAAAAAAGGCTCTGGTAATCTGTACACAATTCCAAATAATGTTTTAAGGGACTGTTCCAAACACTTTAACCGCTGTTACACAGTGACCCATATGGGGAAATGTTTTAAATATGAGGCTATATTATACTGTATGTCTCCCTGCTCCTTTATACATGCAGTTTAATGTAAGTTGCGTTGGATGTTATTGTAGCCTAAATGACCTACTTGCAATTGTGACGCACTCTATAAACAGTACAGTGTGCATGTTGTCTCTTGTTTATAGAACATTACAGTAGGCTGTATTATATAATGCCGGCCTACAGTATATAGTGTAGGCTTACAGTGTATCATACTGCACATAATACTGCCATGAAGTACTATGTGGTACTAGCATTGGAAACATATTGGTGGGACTTGGAGTCTGCAGCATGCGACTGAGAGAGCGTTAAATATCACTTCAAACAATGACATAACACAGCACATTATGGATTATGTAACAGGGCAGTGCACGTTAGAATGGGGGGGGGGAAGGCCACTGCAGGAGGCGAGTACGAGGATTATTCCGACGGCCTTGGCGCTGGTCACCCAGTGTGACCATCACGTCTTCGCCACGCTGTATGCCTAAAATATGACGTGACCTTTTCATTCGCTCTAGGCCTCCTTGAATCCGCATGAATATGAAAATGAGGCCTTTCGTCCCGAAATCCACATAAATACATAATAGGATCTAGTATATATTACAGAAATAATAATACTTCTTTCATGAGGGTTTTGAAAGAGGAGTTCCCGAGGAAGAAGCAGAACCTCCCGCTTTCCATTTCCAAGCGCTTGGACCACAAATGGCTCCCTCGCTGCACTCGGGGGGGGGGCAACCCCCCCCCCCCCCCCCCGTGTCTCTCCGCGGAAGACGAGCTGTGAGCGGCCCGAGCGGTGGCGCCCCCGCGCTGATCGCCACTGCCACTGCGCTCCGCTCCGGTCGCCAGCCGGCTTGGCACACAACACTCCCCGTAATGAGGCAGCACTCCGGAGGCAGCACACAACACCAGGAGACAATGTAGATATTCGGCTGGCAGGGGGCACTTAAGAGAATAAGGGGAGCGATAGCTTCTGAAAAGGCGAGGAAAAAAATAGAAGAAACAAGACTCATTATAGTCTATTAAGTGAATTATCGTGCTCCATGAACACAAGGCTGCCATAGCACTCCTGCGTAAACAACATATGAGAGTTAAATCCCCCATTTTCATTTGGTCAGGTGCCAGAGGAAAACCTGCGCATTTACCTCTGCTAGCTACCCCAACAAAAGACATGCATGGCTGGTGAAGAGGAAGGATTTCGGGCGTTTCTATGGATGGAGCCATTTGTCTTTCTCTGCCATCGACCACACAAGAGTGGGGGGGACAAGTATGGCACAAACAATCAATTGTGAAGTTAAGGTCTTTCACTGGTGCACCAACTATTACGGTGAGACGCTCCATTCGTCCAGAATATTCACAGAGGTCCCCGGTGGCTCGCCGTGGGACTGCGAGTCACAACACACTACTAAGGCTAAAACAAAAGCCTGTGTGGGAACTGTCCATATCTTCAGCTGCGAGACAGAGCCATTAAGGGTTTAGCAGAATAAAACACTAGGCTTTGCAAATTAACTGGACTGCCACGCAACTGTGTTAATTATTGTTTCAGAGGGTTGGGGGCGTTGGGGATTTGGGTGGTGGCCGGGGGAAGGAATATTGAGGGAAGGAGCCACATTGACCACTCAGCCACAATCTGCCTAGGACTATACAGAACCCCACGTCTGGCACATGCACACAGCTCTCTCTGTGAGTCCATTCAGAAGGCAGACAAGCTGGGACGAGCCGGATAAGCCTGCCTGCGACTCCACCAGGGCAGGATCAATAGGAGGGAATGTACCGATTCATATGTAGCCAGGCAGAGGCAGAGGCACAGGCAGAGGCAGAGGCAGGGTGGAGAGGCAGATCTGCACTTGAGCTCTCATTATGCTGTGTAGGATGACACAGCGTGTCTTGGCCGTTAGTTTACAGTACAGAAGCATGAAACAGATGCAAACCCAACCCACCAAAGGCTGAGCAGACTGTACACTTACTGCCCACACACACACACACATGCAGAGCATGTCTACTAGGGCTGTCAAAATTAATATTCAAATATTCCTTCTAAAAATCTATTTTTGCGCATTATGTCCATTAGAGGGCAAACCAACGTGAGACATATCTATAGGTAGGCTATCGTTATCTAAACTTTTTAAAAGATGTAGGCTAGGTGAATAAACACAGAAAATAATGTCCAAACCATTTAATGACCATAGACCTCTCTCTCTCTCAGTGCTGTCGAATATTTAAAAAAGTATTTTATTAAATAATCACATTTATAATTAACAGCCCTAAAGTGTTACCCATTGCAGTCTACGGAGTCGTGACTCAAAAACTACAGAAATGGCAGAGCATCTAGTTAACAAAATGATTAATGTGTGATGCATTACACATGCAGCTTTTACCACTAATAATATGTTAATGAATACACAGTTGGCAGTAAATATAGTCTGGTTTTATGACAAGGATCTTGCCCACCATGGGCAGACAGAGAGCACAGCAGAGCTATATTAACTTGAGAAGCCTTTGAGGATTTGTCTCATATTAACAGAGGGTAATGAAAAGAGCTGCAGCTGAGGAATTGTCTAACTTAAATGAGGTTTGATAATTCTGCAAGTTGGACATTGTGGTGGTAGGGTAGTTTAAAGCAGTGACTCTGTTTGAAGCCACAACCCCAAAAAGAAGATGCCTGTGCATTACCCCTCATGCATGTACATGTGAGTAATGTCTATACTGTACCACTTCAATACAATAGTGCATAAAATATACAACGATAAATACACCAACAACCAAACAATAGCCAGGCTTTCCTAGCCCATAGGACCCACTAGGGTACTGTATGTAAAGGAAGAAATGCACTTTCATTTCACGATTTCAAATAGTTCTAAATCACATTATAGTCCCATCCCACAAGCATGTGTGTCTCAATAGGCTTTACATACCATCTGTGAAAAGTCATAGCTGAAATATGGTAATATAGCCTACATCTTATTGAGAAGGCATTATGAGAATGACTTGAAGTAAACAATTCTAAACATTTAATCAAAGGCCTAACATTTCATTATTCTTTCATTGGCATACTCTGAAGAAGCTGTGCCATCACAGCAAAATCTGCAAATGATAGAAAGGATCACATGGAAATTGCAGGCTGTGGTTTGTTAAAACATCAGCTACATTTAATAAATTAGCCTCGTCTAAAGCACTTAAATGTTTTAAACATGCCAGCCAAAGGTGTCTTTCATTATTCCATTGCCTGGAGGCTCTTCCATTTGAGTTCTTCCAAGGATTTAATAGGTATTTTAATAGAAAAACATCATAGTCACACCACACCAAGGGATATTATTGTTCAGTTCAGTCATGCATTAGAATCTGAGATTAATATTTTACTTACATACTTACTGTAGCCTATGTAATATAGTATAATGTACCTTTGTCATCATTCTATAATTGTGTGACCCTGCTGAAAGCAAATGTATAGTTCAGTCATCATCTTTCTTTAAAAATGTGTTATCAATGAGTAAAGGTCTTAGGCCATACAGCAGAATTAAGTTATACAATAGAGTAGAAACCGTCTATTATTAAACTTTCCAACAAAAACACTGCGCATGCAGTATTTCACCCCCTGGCACCTAATAAGAAATGGACAGATTGATGCAGACTTAATAATACAGAATTTGCCATCCCTCCACCACCCTCTGCACCATAATATTTTCTCTGCTCAGTGGATGACGTTGTGTGGCATGCGTACTACTGAAACTGACCGTAGGCATATCATCTCTCAGATGCTCCACAGTCAAGTGCCACCTTAATGAGTTCAATTTAGCTCTCTAATGTGTAAATCTATAAACTCTGACTACTGCTCAGAACTCCTGCTGCTGTACAATAACTTACATTTCATTCGGGTGCTTTTTGTAAACACTTAAATTAACGAAAAAGTGCTTGCAACAAAGAAAAATAGAAATAGTCAGGAAGTAAGTAAGTAATAATAGTAAATTATTAAACATATATTACTTTAAGGTGGCTCTATGAGTTAGTGTGACATCTGGCTGGCAGAAACTAAGTGCCAGCATCTCAGACCAAAACAAATGCTCTGTGGACCACACACACACACTAACACACAGAAAGGGAGTGTGATGTCATTCTCTGCTCAGGACGCAATTACTCCACTATATCTTTGCATAGAAAATAGGCTTGCTGTTCGCAGCTTTATTATTGTTTAAAAGACCGTACAGTTTATCATCTTTAACAGCAGTGACATGCTATAATAGTTCTGCTGCAGGTCATGCTCTCATAGTTCTAATCTCAAACAAGGTATGAGACTAAATTAAGAGATTTAGCCAAATTCAAGAATGTCTGATTATCTACACACATGAAATATTGATATGCCCTTTCATTTTACTTGCTGGCATGGACCATCAATGTATGAGTAAAAGTACAAAGCCTCTATTTCGATCTGACAAAGATCTAAATTGGATCGGAACATTGTCTATTAAAGGATTAAGGGTGCTTTGTTTGCAGGCACCCATTGTCAAACCTACAGCACTGCATACTACAATGGCATCCTTGATCCACTGCCAGTTAGACAGCAGTTGTAGTCAAGGCCATCCCTGATATCCCTGAATAATAATCCATGCCACATCTAATTGTGTTAAGCCATAACAAAAGGCCACAGGCGTTCTTAAGCAAGACAGTTATGTTCTTCTTCTGTAAATTGTTCTAGCTCCTTACTGAGCTGTGACCCTGGTGACATGCACAGTGATGAAAATGTTGATGGAAAAAATGGTAAAGCCTTCAGATAAACTGCATAAGCTTGGTCAACCCTGCGGAGAATGTCAGCAATATAACATACATTGTCATACAGGGAATCATATCCATCAAACAACAATGAACAAAAATGAAAACTAATAACGACTAATACGGATGCACCCATATATCGGCCGTACAAAGGTATTGGCCTTGTTAACTGCAATCAACCTATCGGTAAATAAGATAACATTCACCGATGGCAGAGGCAGATGTTTATCTGTTGTGTCGCATCAATTTTCCGCTAGCTACATGTTGTGTTGGTTACTTACGGTATGACTCAAACAACAGTTGCCTGCACAGGTGCAGATTTGGAGGAAGTCCAATAGGTGGTAATACATGATACCAGCAGGGTTTCTCACACAGACTTTACTTGGGCAGGCCGTCCAGGTATATTAACGGCTGCTCAAGTATGTTGAAACCCATCTTAGCACTTCATAGTTATTTTGTATCTGTCCGAGAGAAAGAATCGATAAACTAGTGGGCAATATCCATTCGCTCTACTTATACCCTTCACGTTACAATGTTTATTTCAATTAATAATTGTGTAAAAATAATATCACGGGACTATTTCTGTCACGGACAACTGTAGATGTACACTACTTGGTTTAATTTATTGATACCTCCTCCTGAGAAATGCAATGTGATACAGCTTGTTTAGTGCTAGTAAGGGTCTAATCAAAATACTGATATGTATGGTATTAATCCTGTGTAAATAAAATTATTAAAAAAAACAAAAAACGTTTTACTTGGTTTTTACCCCTGCCCCTTGCCGCACCATGTTATCGATCCAACTTGTATTCTTGCTGCTTGCGCCGGAACTGTAACAATATGTCAATATCAATATGTCAATTTATGAATGATCTATTGTCCTAAAACACGGATATTATGTTCATGGTACTGCATAATCAATGCAGTGCAACATATACTGTACATCATGAGCAGAATACATAGAAGGTGCATATTCACCGAGAGAGACATACTGTAGCAAACCCCAAACCCCCACCCCTTCACGCCAGCTACCACAAGTGTATTTCAGATCTGTGGGAAATACTGGTGAAGCATGCATGATGCTATGACAATTAGTAGTATACTATTACCATTATACATCTCTGACCATAACGTTACCAATCTAAAATGGCTAGGAAAACCCGAGGTTGTGCTTTCCATGTCCTGAACCAGACCTTTGTGTGTGTGTGTGTGGGTGTACTGTTTCTTTACAATAGCTAGGGGGGAAACAGATGGCACAGAGGCACCCTTACGACACAACAAGAGTAACCAAACACACCTTGCTGACCAATCAGAAGCTGGACAGTAAAAATAGACATTGGAACAGGGCCGGCCTCCAGGGACTTGAGCTCTTTATTCCACTGGGCTAGAATCTCCTGAGACTACTCCCACGTCAAGTCAGCACCAAAGGCATTCGTAACAATATTGTTTCAAATGCAGCGTTTTCAATATGCGCCGGCTATTTTTATATAGTGTACAATCCTGACAGGAATCAAAACAAAATCTGGTATTTTAATGCATGTGGGTATCTCTCTCCTCCCACTGGGCCCTAGATCTTGACAAGTTAAATGTGAACCGGAGACAAATGTGAATGAAGGCGTTTTCTTATGACACCAGAGAAAACTATATATTAAATTTAATTCAGAGATGTGCTCATGACATGCCTCTTATTTGGCATGACTTTGATGAATTTGTCTCAAGATACTCGTCAAAAATAAAGTATGCATTCAAACTGAAACTCATTATTAGAGGAATAATAAAAAAGTTTGCAAACATTATGCAACATTATTACAAACATTATTTTGTACAGTACACACCTTCATGTAGTTTTCTTACAGTTAATATTTATACAAGTGTATACCAGTCACAGTATACTGTACATGTGCATGATAAAAGGTGTCTAAGCTATATCTTGTCTAATATATTTATGCATTTCCTTCATGTTCTCGATGACACCCTTCATGGCTCTGTCGGATCTGTCATCTCATTTCAATTATTACGCTTTAGCAGATTCGAGACTAGCTTTCGCATCTACAGTACACTAGCTTTTTAAGTGGACTTAAGCAGTTTAGTGAAAGGCTTTGGAAATGTCCCCTAAAGGAACCTCCACTGATGGCCAATTGCCTGTTAAACTTAGGGCTAAATGTCTACTATGAGATTTTGGGAGATGGCTGGCCATTTTCATCTCACTACTTCACTAAAGACATCATAATTGCATCTTCCAAGAAATTAAACTAAATTAAAAAAAATATTTCACTGCATCTTTTGCCAACTTGAGCTACATGATGATTTAGCCTACCAATATATTTTTTTTATAATGACTGTCACAAAAGTTATTACAATATGTTATTATGTGAGAATCAAATTGCTACAGAAAGCATTTGTCAGCAAAATATGTGCGATTAATAAGAGAGCACACAGTTTGTTTAGTTATTAAACAACATAAAAAACATAAATAACCTTTGCTTTCTTTTGATTGACTCTGAATGTGAGTGTGTGTGTTAAAGAAAATATGATAACAACCATTGCGAATATTCTGCACATTTTATGTAAAATAAATAGACAGTCCTTAGTAGATACTTAAGGTTTCACATACTAGAGGATTTCCATTTTGTTATGCCTTCAGACAGAATGGAATACAGCTTGTGCTAAATTTAGTCCCTTTCATATTAAAGGTACTGTATAGTAAGACATTTCGGAGAAAGCTTGTTGATATTTGAACTTGATCAAAACAAAAACACTTCTCCCTTCAATGCCATAGGGTGCTCCCTCAGAATCTCCACCCCACACATTGGAAACATATTGTTGTAGTTGTTGCGGTCTGCACCACTTTCTCTGTGTTCCTCTTGGTTTCTAGAAAATCTACAAACACACAGTTAACAGCAGCTAGCAGAGATATTTGGTGAATTTTACAAAATGTGTATTATCTTACAATTGCTATGAATTAATCATTCAGCTCACATCTAAAATCGAGGGCCTTGTATTGAACAGTGCAATATAAAGCGACTTCGAAATTGGCCTTTTTTTTAAATGACATTACTGATGCCTTTAAACCAACATAATGAAATCAGCGGGGATCTGCCCAATAAGTGTAGGTTGCCCAAATCATTACACCACTGGCCCAACATGTCCAAAATGACATTGCTCACAGCAATAACTTTAGAGAACTGTCATCCACTACAGCCATTTAAATCTCTGGCAAATGGCTGATTTAAAAACTTGGAGACCCACTACTTATAACTGACACGTCATGGATGACCATATTTGTATCTTTTCTTAAAACTTTTATTACTTATTGTAGGAATAGCCTGCATATAGGTAGCTGTATTTGTCACGTGTTGGACAATAGCTCTTCTGGAATAATTGGTATACTGAGCAGTGGATACATATTTTTCCCACCCTTACTTAAGACCGTGTAGTAGCTAACTGACCCCGTTCAGTCACAATGTGTTTTAACTGTGCAATAATGTAATCGCTCAGGCAGAAGACACAGCACTGCACTGTCTTAGAGGTACAGTAGAACGATGGAGCCTGCAGCTGAACGATTCAGTCAACACAATCACATCGGTCATTCAGTGGATTTCTGACTCTAGCTTTGAATAAAAATGAAACTATGGCTTGTTGAGAAAGTAAAGGCATGAGGAAAATATTTTTTTAAATATTGTGGTAGTTTTAAATGGGCGTGATTTGTGTCTAGATATCCCCTTGTGGTTTAAAACAGTCTACCAGGTTTTTAACTCTATTAGCATGGTCATCCCACACCTGTTAGGAGTGGCTTGCATGCCTCTCTACTCCTCCCCATACAGTTCATAGGCTCACACAGCTCTTTAACCCTCCTCTACAGTGCCAGTATGGCTTGTGATTGAGTAACACCATCTTATCCACTTTCACTTTATTTATAGACGACCTGCTCAGGAACATATTTCCAGTGTTAGTATATAGGCCAATGTGATTAGAAACAAATTACATATTTTATGAATACATAAGTACATAAGATGTACGCAGGTACAACTCACTTATAATAATCGCTAGCTACACTGTACTGTAGCTATAGGCGTCATGGTAGCCTAATGTTCGTACCCTGACATGACACATGGCTGCATTGTGGAAATTCTTCAGTGTCTGAGGAACTTAACTGTAGCTAGTTAATTTGTAGGCCAAATACTTTGGCAAAATACTTTATTTGTCCTTCACAAGACATTCAAACTTTGAGAGCCAATATATTCTTAAATAAAACACAGCAAATCTAGAGCAAATCAATTTGAAATCGGTTCACCCCCAGCTGAGATGGAAATGAATGGCGATGAATGAAAGAAGGTGTGGTAGATTCATGGTATACTGTGTAGCAAATAAGGCTATATACATAATGGCTCAGGTACACTCGATCATCCAAATCCATGTTTTCTTGTTTGACTAAGTAGTGTACCAGGCCAGCTGAGCGTGCTGTTTTATTAATCTGAGCCACTCTTGTTGAAAGTGGTGGTCCTAGGTTGTAGAGTATAATTAATGTGTGGGCTGCTGTGGTTAAACCTCAGCACTGTCCTACCAAAAGATGATATATTAACAGTTTCACGCCATCCTCTGAGCACTAAAATATGCTGACCTCTCTCTGGAACCTGTGCCAGACAAAAATAAAAACCACTATAAAGACAGTTTCCAGGTGGAAACACAGATTTATATAGGCCTACTTAAAGGTGGAATAAACAATGCTTACAGTGCTTAACTCATTAATTTATATATTTGAACTCCAAGCATCCAAACAAGCCAGGGCTGTGTAGGAATTTGACAAAAAGTGTATTTGATTTGAATCGCTTACGTAAAATGAATGATTGCATACAAACTGAACCTTTACCGGCTTCCTTCAGCAATTATTAAATTATTCTATAATTTCAATATATTAAATAATCATATTACTCTGTTCACAGGAATGTCAAATTATGTTAAATGTTAAGTCTATCTTTAATTTGGCTAATAACCCATAAGCCTGTCCACCAGTATTGGCAGGGAGTTCATAGAGCCGCCATACTAAAAAACAACCTAAATTAATTCCAACTGCAAAAAGACTTGAAAAACATTGTGGCCTTGGCATTGACCCTCCTCTCCCAACTTCACTGGTCTTGTCACTATGACCACTTTGTTTCTAGCTTGATCTGCCTCCGATGACTTGTCATTAGCCCTTGTACTCGGTGGCATCCATGCAGAGAATGCATGATGGGATTCATGACACATCCGGCTTCAGTTGGCCAAGAGAGAGAGGGGGCATTCCAGCCATGGGGGCTAATGAGTCATACAGAGTATGGCCCCTTCAGGAAGTAGAAGGAGAAAGTGGGTTTGACAGAGGACTAATGAATGGATGTGAAATGTACACTGCCAAAGTTTTAATCAGAGGTTTACAAAACATTTTTGTAAACATTTAAACTTAATAACTAAAACAGAACAAAATAAAAAATACTGTCGCTGCATGGCACAACCTCACCAACAGATGTCTTCCCATTAAGACATCTGTTGTGGGGTTAGTATTTTGTTTAACCCTCCTGCTGTCCTAAGGTTTTCAGCAAACTACCAGCAGAGGGAGCCAACCGCGGAATGACATAGGTCCATGTTGTGGTTGGCGCACAGCAAAATGCCATCTTATCATTCACTCTTAGAGATGGAGGCTTTACAGAACATTATTATGATAAACCACGTAAACACCACATAATTACTGCAAACTCCACAACAAAAAGAATCAGAATAGGGAAAATATTGAACTAGAAGCAAGCATCTCTAAGTTGCATTAATGTACACTGGGTTTTAAAGATGAAACACGATCAAAATGTTGTATGCTAATGACTGAGAACAATATAAGCAAAATGAAAGAATTTGATTCTTTATGCATGTCAATATTAGTTACAATTTGTGTGGTTTTGTACATTTTACAATGTGGAATTTGTAATTATTTTTTTTATAAATAAATGTGAATACAAAGACCTGGCTAACCCGGGAACTGCTCTTTAGTTGCACACTAGTCTTTTCCTCCCGTCTGTTTCATTATGTAGTGGGTCTCCAAGTTTTTAAATCAGCCATTTGCCAGAGTTTTAAATGGCTGTAGTGGATGACAGTGCAACGCTGAAGATTTAAAGATGACTGCAATATAGTTTATA
>JAODUG010088544.1:0-12144 GCA_027564795.1 Aphredoderus sayanus
CCAAATCGTCGAATATTGACGAGAAGGGCCCTTGCCAAAGCTGCACTTTTTGACGAGTTGGGAATGAGAACGTGTTGGTGGAGTACAGTACAGTATGTGTTTTTGTTAATTGTGACTTCTAGTGTCTAGCAACAGAGAACCAGACAATACACAAAAGTAAACAGACAGAGGAAAAGTGTCACAAACGTATTGAGATGATGTCACTGGTCTGTGCCTAGCATGCTTGTCTTGTGTGTGCATGTCTTGATGTCTGCACCGCACATGATTTTATCTTTGAACCCCGGTAACACGCACAGTTGGCTTTTTCAGAAAGAGATTGCTTCCAGATTGCCTCCCCTGCAGGGTTGGTTTGAACTGGAAATCCTGGAGGGGTTAAAGTGTACTGTACATAGGCCCCACTAGCTGACCAAGCCTCATAGTTATTGCATCTTTATTATACAATACGTGATCTACAGTGCAATATATGGATATATAGTACGCTGTTATACATCTGTCAAAAACCAGCTGAATAGTGGATTTATTAGCTGTTTGTTGGTTCAAAGCAGTAAACTATAAATTCCCATCATGTGTGCATGTCTGAGGATATGTTTGTGTATATGTGCGTGATGCATGTGTTTATGTACCACACAGATGTGTGTGTGTGTGTGTGTGTGTGTGTGTGTGTGTGTGTGTGTGTGTGTGTGTGTGTGTGTCATCTGCATTTGGCAATAAAGCAGGAGTTAAACAAACCTCAGTTAACTCCAACTACAGTGTTGCCAAACATTATATTTTTATTGATGCTTTAACAAGATTTTCTACACACTGTTTGTTCTCATGTCTGGGAGGCTGTGGCGCCAAGGTCTCTACTGACATGAACTGATTGAAATATAGCGTTGATGTGTGTGTGTGTGTGTGTGTGTGTGTGTGTAATATTATTAATTTTATCATGTGCGTCTGAAGGAAGGTGCATGCACACACCTATAGTCATTTTAGTCCAGATTATGTCTTAGTCAGGAACAAAGGAGATGGTTGGAAAGGAGTTTTCTTTAAATAGGTATGTCTGGTGTGTGTGTGTGTGGGGGGGAAGGGGGGAGGGGCATGTAGGCGTGGGCCATGTGATGCCGCATGACAGACAGTTC
The DNA here is from genome assembly GCA_027564795.1 of Aphredoderus sayanus. NCBI lineage: Eukaryota > Metazoa > Chordata > Actinopteri > Percopsiformes > Aphredoderidae > Aphredoderus > Aphredoderus sayanus. Next base: position 1,119 of record JAODUG010088544.1, read on the forward strand.
AGGAAGCATACTGTATATGCTGCACCACAGGGCACCTTGACCCGGCTCCTGAGACCGGGAGCGGGGTGCTGGGTTACAGCTGTTATGCTCTGCCTGTGTCAAACAGATCAGCTGTCTGCTGACTGATGCTACTTCCCTCTCATCCTCAAACACATAGAGGTGCTCTACGCCATATGTTACATGTTTAACATTCATATAGCAGCAGACTGTTGCTATGTAAAGACATGCTGTCGTGGATTAATTGCATCCAGAATGATATCACACTCCCTCTGTTGTGTGTTGGAATCTGAGCTCATTCTTTGTTTTCACATCCGGGCCATGTGTCTGTGTGTCCTATGAGGTTTGAGATGGTGCACTTAGTGTGACATCTAGTGGTAGAAAGGCACATAGGACCACTTTAAAAAGGGGTCTGGTCTACTTTAGTTCATTATACTCTTAAACCTTGAACCCAGATGGTATTAAGAGGTGACGGGGCTTCACCTACCTTTGTTGTGAGCCTCCAGCTGTGACAGGGAGTTGACGGCCACCTTGCACAGCGAGCAGTACAGCAGCTTCTTGGCCTTATCCTCCTCTGTCTCCGGGTTAGCGGGGCCGCCGGAGGCCCCTGGCCCAGGGGGCCCGGAGCCCGGCTGCTCTGCGTTGGCACCGCCAGTGCCACAGTCCGGGGAAGCGGAGGCCGGCGGCAGCAGGGGACACGCTGTAGAGGTGGGGGAGTCCATGGGCGGGGTGGGCGGGGTGTTGAGGAGAGGCAGGGGCCCAGGAGCCAGCAGGGGCCCGTTTGAATGAGCCAGGGGCATTGGCTCATCTGAGAAACAACGAGAGAGGACGATGTTAAAGGCAGACGACATCCAGACAACTAGTGGTCCTTCCCTGGAACAAAGGGAAAATAATCTCCATGCGTGTACCGTAACCCCCACTATCAAAGTGTTCTGCAGCACACCTACACGGGAGCTGGGGCAGGTCCTCTTGGAAACCACGTCTCTAGGAGAAGTAAGTCAAATGTGAAACCTGCGCTCTGCTGAGATCAGACAGAATGACTTAGCATGCACGAGGAGTGGGCTTTGTTCGGCTATGACCCCGCCCGCACAAATGTGTTTAAAGGGTTCTTTTATTATTTTATCACTGGTGGGACATGAAGGGGATCGGAGAGGGCAGGCCCATGTAGCGTACAGGAACAGGCTGATACAGTCAGAGCTTCACTCTCACTGATGTGGTTTAACATTATGGAAATGTTTCCCGAAGGGAGAAATAGGAAGCAGATACTTCAGCCTATACATGTTTGTCTCTCTCTCTCTCTCGCTCACTCTCTCCTGTTATTTTTGGCTGGGACAGGCTGCCAAATCTCACGGCACAAAGATGCTGAGGTCCATGAAAAACATCATAAACAATGCCCTCCCCTGCCCTCTGTAATGTTATTTGTGTGTGTTGCGGGTTTAAGAACCTGTTTCTTACTCTTGATGCTAATGTTGTCATGAAATACTGAAACATAGAAAGAAGACATACATACAGTACATGCATGTACAGTCCAGTATTATGCTTCACTCTAACATGTGTTTCTAGGCAGCCACTCCCATTCGTCATACTTGTGGTATTCACTTGGCAATGGGTGTTGGTTGAATAAAGACCCCCTAAATTTGGGAGGGGTACATTTCAGAGTTCCGCTGGGTTCTTCCCATCAGACGGGACTGGCCCTCCATCCTCCACACAGAACATGAGGCCACAAGCAGGGGAGGGAAAATCCCCAGGGGATTATGGGTCTTAAAGGGATAACATGCACTTTTTCCAGGCGGAAAACCATTGACTTTAACAGCTTAATTTTTCTTTTCAGGAGAGACTTTTTGGACCTGATCCTTCCATGAATGATGTATCATACGTGGAGGCCATTTGCTGAGAAGGTAACAAGCGTTGTCACTGATTCCTCATGGCATCAGCACTGATGAAGATGCCATTGTGAGTGCTTTCCGTTCTTCTGTTGTCCAAGACTGAAACTGTGTATTTCCACTCAGGAAGTTTCCAAGCTGCTGTGCTACAGGCTGTGCAATGCATGTGTCAGATGTTTTATCAAGCAACGGGAAGACCATTCTGATTCTGATTCTGAACGACATTAAAAAGCCCATAAACTGAGTTCTGAACTATGGGTGATTGGTTTTAAGGGGCTTTAATCTCACTCTATGGCCACATTGCTCTAGCACTCAGTAAGCTTGTACACAGCAATAGGGGAAGACACTTTTATATGGTGGTATATGTGGTTGTGCCCAGCTGGCCTATACAAATACCCTCTCTCACACGCACACAAACACACACACACACACCAGTTCATTAGTATGTCAAGAAAAACACTCAGACTTCACCCATACCCCCACCACCACCACAAACATGTGGTCTGCATTAAGCATTCGAGCGCTCAGCTGCATTGAGGCAGAGGTGGGTTATGGGCCAGACCCTAATATGGGATTTCATGATACTTGATGGGCTGGAGGCTTGCCATTCCAAACCATCACATCACATGTGTCCTGGTTAGCTCAACTCATACTGCAAATAACACTTAAGACCCGCCTGCCCCCCCTCCACCCCCAATCAAAGTTAAGTTCACATTGAGGCTAGGCTCAGGCCACATAGCCATAAGCAAATCACTGTCTCGCTATCCGACCATTACATGGAAACAGAAAATAATACACATTTATTTTTGTCATGTTGATTTTCTTTGGTGGAAACTGTGGAACAGCGATTCTAAAATATGTTATTCTCCTACAGTATACCTGCAGGGTGACAACTGACATTCGGATAGTTATCTCTCCATTTCTTTACAATTTTGTTACCTAATATTTTTTTTAATACCCTATCTGAATGTTGTGACTGGAAACTAGATACATATAGACATTATATTGTATACTGTAAATCTAACCCAAAACTGGTCAGAGACCTAAGTGGCCTCCCTTCCCACCAGACAGCCTTCCGAGTTCAGGATGAATAATTAACTGGGAAAGGTCTGGAAATACAGATGCTTTACAGTCCAGCCTGGGTTCACATTCATGTAAATCCATTTAAAATTAAAAGTATGCACAATATGCATGATAGTGTATAATAGTCTGTAATATCAGCCTCCCGTCACATAAGCAACTCTGTGGTGAACATCTGATGCATAGACCCGTTTAAGTTCGACAGTACTTTCCGAAAGTAAGGAAGTGGATTTCCATTGGCTGTTAGCATTGTCTGTATCTGTAATTCTGGTGCGACTCTAGTGCATTGCGTCATTTACTCATTTAAAATGTTCAGTTTATTTTCAGCAGTAATTGCAGTCTACAGATTAACAGAGGAACAAGACCTACAAACAGCCAGACTTGTTTCCCAAAGAATTCCAATGTCTGACTTGGTCATTGAGTTACGTAGTTGGTCGTCATGCATGTCAATCAAAATACCTCTCCTGTCAAGTAGGCGGATCTTGTTAGCCAGCACTGTGTCCCAGACTTTAGGTAAGTAAAGGCTGGCTCTGCTAGAATATGCAGTTTGTGCAGAGAAGCTCTGTGGACCAACCAAAGGGATTGTAATACTGGAGGAAATAAAGAAAGTCCTAGTTACAGGAGAGCGGAAGGGCAGGAATCAAAGTTCATCCCCCAATTAATTGATTATTTCACTAAAGGCCAAGATCAAGCAACAGATAACAGATATGCATGTATACTATACATGTCTGTCTAAAATTAAACTAACAAACATGTTCATGATCTCAGAACAGGCATCGCATCATGAGCAAGAAATATGCAGAAAGCACAACATGCTGCAGTGTATATGCAGCAGCAGGGACTGTTTGAATGTGTACTGCGTGCAGTGATCCATACATTATGCTCATTCTAAATGTCAATCCAAAGGTAAACACATTACAGTAGGCTCCATTTGTTTATGCTGTCAGGCATGAGCAGCTTCCAGCAGCCGGCATACCAGAGGAAGTTCTGCCGCACGACTGGGCTACAGTATTTGGACTTGCCGTGGATGTGGTGGTATGTATGGCAGGCATGTCAAATAGCAAGGTGTGTGTATGTGTGTGTGTGTGAGAGTCTGCTCCGATGCAGGGGTTACTTGGGGAGGATGACTAACCCCCATAATCCATCCTCCACCCCTACCCCTCCCTGGTCGCTCTTAATGATTAACGAGCGCAGAAACCCAACACTTTCCAAACGAGATCTCATCCTCATTTATAATGCAGAGGGGGCGCTTAGCTCTGCTACGGCCGGCTGAAACTCACTCACACGCTCGCGCAGATGCACTATTTACCGTCTCAGAAACTCACGTTGATCAACTGACAACTGTCTGTAGATGGGTCTTATAAAAAGGAAACACTAATTCTGGCTATATTCACCGTCACATCCAGGAATGCGGGCAAATATAGAGAGAGCATGGAAGAAATATCAGCTCTGTGTAAGTCAACACCCCAGTCAGCACACAGCCATGCAACACTAACCCTCCACATGAAAGTCATCTGTTTAATTGACCTTGGGCGTGTGCGTTTGCGTGGCGTAGGAGTGCTATAATATCACAGCGGTTTAAAACAGGCCCTTCATTAGAGGGGGAGTGTCAGAGAAGGAAGGGGGGGGAGAGCGGAAAGGAGGGAAGGAAGGATGGAGCCTCTCTGCAAGTAAACAGCTGCTTCTCCATGTCCTGCAGGCATGGCCAAACCCCCAGGACATCTGGCACGGCAGCCTTTGACCAGAGATCCTTAGGCTGTCCTCACCACACACACTCCCAGCATTCACCACCACGAGAAACTGGTTCACAGCTAAAACCAATTTCAGTTCAAACCTTTGACTGACAAGTCCACATGGTGATGTTCCGTATAAAAGATGGTGTTTGTTTGCTAGCGCAATTCTTTTTTTGGTGCTTTTTTTCCAACTGCCAATGAGGTAAATTAAATCTGGTGGGGAGGTGTTGCAGGCACGTCCAGCTGGGTGGAGGCCTCGGGGAAGACCCAGGACAAGGTGGAGAGATTATACCTCCACACTGGCCTGGGAACACCACAGGATCCCCCAGTTAGAGCTGGCTAATGTGGCTCGGGAAAGCGAAGTTCGGGGTTCCCTGCTGGGGCTGCTGCCCCCGCGACCTGACTCCGGATAAGCGGTTGAGAATGGATGGATGGATAGATCTTCTTTAAAAGGCAGGCCTGCTTCTACTGTGCCTACCAGACTGGTTGAAGCGCGTCTCAGTAATGACAAGCTTCTCAATATTCACAAAAGATCTCATTGAAATGTATATTTTCTAGGTCGTTTGGACATTGACTAGCGACATGAGGTGAACCCAAGGTTGACCCCTCCACACCTGCCTGCTGGCTTTAACTGAGGCATAACTACAGTTCATTGTCACGTTATAGGTACAGCACATTCATCATTATGAATCCTAGTCTTTTGGCAGGTGCAGTGCACAAAAGCAGAAATCTAGTCAATGACCTCAACCCCACACTGCACTTTATTTACTCATCTTTGTTCCACAGCAAGTTCTGAATTCCCCTGATTTGTATCTTTGTCACTGTTGGCAGGAAGTGCTGCATACTTCCAAGGAAATATGATACAACCCGTTCAAGATAGTAGGAGAGGCCATGTCTGTTGTTAGCCATAGTATCATTTCTCGGTCTACAGAAAGTGGCAGTAAGTGCAGTAAAGTTGTTAAGCTGGTTAAATCTAAATAAAAAAATATAACCTCAACAATGCAAGTTGTGCTGTCATGTCAGGCACTGACCGTGTGTGTGCGTGTGTATCAGTGTGTGTCAGTAGAATAACAGGACAGAGCTGTGGGATCTGACAGCTGTGGATTTAAGCTGGGAAAGTCTGGGGGAAACACTCTGGACCACTGACCCTGAAGCTAGACACATAAATATGTGTAGATGTGTTTACATATGCATACATATATGTGTACACACTCGAGTAAGCACTGAAACGTACACAAAAGCAGTTATGCAGTTGTAGTCGAATGGACCAACAGCACACATTCTACATGTGCACACATATTTTGTGGACACACACACATACACAGACGAGGGACCAGCAAGAGACTATGCTCCCGGGTCAAGAGAAAGTGGCTGGGATGGAAAAATACATTCTTTCACATGTTGCTACTTTCAGATTTAGTCTATGGAAGGCTTGTTTTGACCCCCCCCCCCCCACCCTTCCCCCACACCCCATACCCCATAACCCATTTCCCACTCTCGCAGCCATCCCAGGATTCTCTCATTTATGGCTGGCATTCTGCCCCCCTTCATGTGGAACAGATGAATGGACTGGCTTTTCACAACTCGATGGAGATTGGGCACTATATTTATAGAAATAATACAAGACAGATACTGACATCTTAAAGTTGCAGTGTGTAAAATCAAGAATTATTATAAAGTTTGTGTCCAGGGTCGGTCTTTTCTTCGCTCATCTTTGCCTCCAATAGAAAATAAAAGAAATACTGGTCCTACATCTTAAAAGGGTTTTAGCTGTAAAATAAGGTGGTGCGATGGTCCTAAAGGACTGGCGAATCATACTTTTCAGTCACGATAATTGCTCTGTGACCTCTCAGTGTCGGTGAGGTGGAAATGACTGGTGAACACTGATCCCTAGAAAACCTTTGTAAATGTCACCAAAATATGGCTGGTCCGCTCATTGCTTATTGCTGGATCCAGGGACACTGCGGTTACACTGAGGCAATGGAAAGTTCTGGATAGGGAGAGGAGAAGGACAGAGAATGAGACTACCCGTCTTTCTTTTTACAGTAAGAAAATATTACGAGTTTGGAGAGACTCAAGGAAGAGGTAGAGAGAGAAAGGTGCAAAGACAGGATGGTGAAGGTCTGTCTCTGTCATTAAAAACAGATTAGCTGTGCTGTTTGTGACCCTTATAATGTTGCCGTATGTTGCAGTCAATCCTTTGACATTAGTGCCTGCCATATTATTCTCAATTCCTCTCTCACAAGTGTTTCTTTGCATCTGTTCTCCATTCCCTGGTTCAGACAACAGGGTTTATTTAGTCTCAAAGAGAAATAGCTTCATAATTCCCATTAACTCAGTCCACAGAGCCGTAGGTAAATGGGGGAGTCAGTGTCACTTACTGTATGGTCTAAACAGGGTGGACGCTTAATCAACTTTGCATTGTTCTCATCATGAACAAAGCTTTACTGTGGCTTGGCCACAGTGCATCACAAGGGCTTCTCAAGCAGTAATGACGCCTGGACATCCATCAGCCTGCCAGTCAGCGCACATGGTGTGGGTTTTCACAATAAAAGATCTTGGCTGAGGAAGTCAAGCTTAATGTTTGTTGGAGGCCCAGAATCACTTCTGTCTTAAAACTAAAAAACCCACGAAAAAAACTTTTGAACATATGGTTGTGTTGAAATTAAATAAAGGCTGTTTTATGGAACAAAACTTCTGAAGATGATACTGGTAGAGTTACACAGGACAGGACACTACATTGCATAGGACAAGGCATCTAATACTGAAAGGCCTATGGAGCTTTTAGGTAGTCGTTAGAGAGCAGACCACACAGCAGGGCTCTCACAGGAAAACAAACTGCAATCCAAGACATAAAAGCAAGTGTTTTTTATTCATTGATAATAGTAGGCCAAGCATTTCCCAAAGCTTTGTTTTGTTCCAATAATACAACTCATCAAGGGCAATGAAAGCCCAGACTGGAAAAACACACAGAGGGTATTATGCATTTCTACTTCTCCTATGTCTTATGTGGTTCTGTTGCTCCGTTACCTGGTTTGTTGGAGTCGCCATTGGAGACGGCGCTGGGGGCACGGGGAGGGGAGGGGGAGGAGGTGCGGGGTGCCTTCTGGGGCTTGTCCCCGTTCTGAGGCCGACTCCTGGAGGTGTCGATGCCTTTGACTCTCCTGGCATGGCGGTTGCCTTTGTAGTGGGCTTCTGCCTGGCTCTGGAGGACAGCACACAACACGGGGCTTATGGGCTGGAGCTGAGCACCAGTGCTACAAGGTTAATAAAACATTGCACGCACGCACACACACACACACGCACTTATGTACACACATACTGTACGCGCACCTACAGTATACACTCACTACTGTACACACGTGCACGCATGCACACACACATACACATGCGCACACATATACACCCGCGCACACACACACGCATATACACCCGCGCGCACACACACACACACACACACACACACACACACACCTCATTGTTCTGGCATGCTACTCAATATACACTGGAGACCAGAGATAACAGGCTGCCGGCAGGCTTAGGGTGAACAGATAGGTGACTTGCATCATGGGAATGAAATGATGCAGCGATGAGCACCATGTGGCTATAGCAACGCCCTGGGACACATGTCTGGGCAGACACGTCTCCCTGCTGTCGTCCACTATGTCCCTGTGTATTGGTTAGCTTTTCAACCCAATCGTAAAACGTCCTGCACCGACACACACACACACACACACACACACACACACACACACACACACACACACACACACACACACACACACACACACACATAGCTTGGCTCCAGCCATTTTCATTACGGATGCCAAGTGAACAGACATGCCAGGGGAGTTGAACTTTGTGTCAGTGGGATGCCATCCTGTCTAACTAGACGCCCCATAGCCTTTAGCCCCATAGGCTTTTGCCCCATAGGCTTTAGCCCCATAGGCTTTAGCCCACCCCTTTCCCACCCCCACTTCACTCCCTACCATCCTCCTCCTACACACACACCCACACACACACTCACACATTTACAGTACAGTATACATTATTAATTGGTTGGGTTTGGCATGCGTGAGCTCCTGCAACACAAATACGGTGATCGGGCCCAGCTGCCCCGTAGAGAGAGTCAAATGACCCTTGGACAAACCCAAACTTAATTGCTTGCTTACGGAGTGGACAGACTTTAAATATGCTACTGTACCAGGCAGCACAGAGCCGTATCTGTGCACTGTCATACTGTAGTTGGGAGAACAGATCAGGTGGTGTCTTTGAGTCTGGAGTTTCTCAAGGTTTCAAGAATGTCCAAGGCTACATTTCAGTGGAGGAAAACACAGCAATGACAGTCTAGAAGCTAGTGTGGCTAACCTCTTTCTGAAAGTCTAGACCCTAGCTAATGTTCTGAGGGTAAACAACAGAGGTGAGTCATTCATCACTGGAACACAGACTGTCTCCGCGAGTGAGTATATGTTTGGGGGAGGTAGAGGTCTGTGGTGTGCCCACGACACTGTGGAAGATGAGATTTGGGTTGGTGTACCGAGCTGTCGCTAATCGTATACCCCTTTTGTTAAGATGATTGTGACGCACGCTAACACACACTCCAAGCACAGTCCGCACCCATAAATATCTGTCTACTGTTGTTTACATACTGTAATAATCCGGTGTTTGCCCAAAAACAATATCCCTAACTAAGCCATGTAAACTAATGAAAATGAACATGCCACTAATGCAGTCATGTTCCAAAATATGGAAAAGTGGAACAGCTGGAGCCACTATTTTGCGACAAAATTGTATTTTCAAGAGTTCGCATATAGTAGAGCTGACCATAAACAAGCAAGAGGCAGTGTGTCACAAACTGCAGTAAAAACCCACACACACATTCCAAATATACAGTACAGTACATGTCCAAAAATAATGCGCCTAACAACCTAATAATATAGGCACATTCCATAAGTCTTAATTGGAACATGCTACAGTATATCATGCTACATTTGGAATATAAAAACAGAATATGATATACATAACCCAAATCAAATTCAGAATATTGTCATATTCTTAATAATAATGGAATTGTTGTGTGCATGTAAACATAGTCGGAGCACTATGGTACAGTTTGTTCTTCACTCAGCCAAAGAAGGTGCGAGCACAATGGCTCTCTTGTACTGTACATCCACAAGCAGCAGCAGTTCAGTCGGTCAACATGTAGCAGAGCATGTAGGCCAAATAGAATAATAAGGGGGCAATCAGCAAGATAATTATTAGGGGGTGGCTTATGCTCCAATACTGGGTAGAGATGTACAGTACTCTGCTATGGCAACAGCTGCTATAGGTGTCGAAGGCCTGAAGAAGAGGGATTCACACTGGCCAGGGGCCTGGGGATTTGCATGGGAAGGGTCCATAACGGCAGGGGTTGCATAGATCAATGTATGGCATCCTGGGGCTACTACAGAATGGTGTTTATGGTGAGAGGCAGGTCCTCTAGCTGAACCCTGGCTCAGGTTCCTGCTGAACTTAAAACACTCAACTCCATGTCACCTGTACCTCAACATCAGAGAGCTGCCGTTTGCCATGAATAATCCCCTCTTTTGCAATAACATAAAAGAAAGATTAATAAAGATAAAGAAAGAAAAGAGAAAAATCTACTGGTCTAGATCTAGAAGTCAAACTACACACCAATATGCCAATGTATCTTGGGCATCTTGAGATCCCACAACTGTACTACCAGTAGAGGTAGTGATCAGCCTTGTACAGTAGATATGATAGACGGATGCATTTGGGAATCAATCAATCAACCAGTCGAGGGTTTAACAAACGAACCAACTGAAAACCTGCACATCACAGCGCGACTGTGTCTGTGCGCCTGTGCGTCTGTGCATCTGTGCGTCTGTGCGCCTGTGCGTCTGTGCGCCTGTGCGCCTCTACGCCTGTGCATCTGTGCGTCTGTGCGTCTGTGCGTCTGTGCATCTGTGCGTCTGTGCGCCTGTGCGCCTGTGCGTCTGTGCGCCTGTGCGCCTCTACGCCTGTGCGTCTGTGCGTCTGTGCGTCTGTGCGTCTGTGCGTGCGGAGGGGCTCATAATGAGAAGCTGAGTGACCCTTGTGAGATGAAGGGTGGGAGACAAGAGCAGCGGGGTGACGGCAGTGCAGAAGGGTCCCAGAAACATCAGCCCCCAGAGACGCAGCGCAGCACCATTATACAGCGCTAGTCATGGAGGCTCTCTGCTGTGGAACTGTTCGCTGTGATGCTCAGCAGCTTAGAGGCAGCAGCACACAGCAGAAGAGAGAGGGGGGGATGATGAGAAAGAGTGCAACTGGCACTGTGTGTGAGCATAAGGG
>JAODUG010088555.1:0-12142 GCA_027564795.1 Aphredoderus sayanus
TAGATACAAACCAAGCATATAGACAGATGGCAGCATCCAAGATAGGATATATAGATACAAACCAAGCATATAGACAGCTGGTAGCTGGCATAAAGATAAATTATGTTGCTCGATCTTTGTTATAAAATCGTAAATCTTTGACCTCACCTATCGGGTCGATCCAGATGCCAAGCTCAGCGGGGCTGAGTGGAATGCTAATTCCTTCGGTGCCCGTGTGTGTGATTGCTGGATCTTCGTGAATAGCCCTCGCCAACAGAGAGGCGGCCATCTTGTCGCCATCCAACACTCTGGCCAGCAGGGCGGCGGTCTTCTCCTCCGTCGCACACACTGCAACGGTCACGCTCTCGCCTGAATGACGAAGTACGCAGAGGATTCACAAGGCTGACCAAAGCGGTACACCTCCACAAGTCAGACAGGTTTTTCAGTTCAAGGTATATTGAAGGATAACACTTCCACCCCCCCTCCATTTCCCCCTTATAACGAGTATATCAAATCTCATTTTAATTTGTCAACACACTTCCCCGTGTCTGAATCCTTTAACACTCGTGATGTCCTCCGGGTCAATTTGGACCAATGCACTAGCGCTTTGTGGCAGATAGAGGGCGCCAATCCTAATTCTACAGTTTACACAGACATATGATGTGCACTGCTGGCACAACAATGTGTGAGTTTGAAACCCGAGGACAACAGCAGGGTTAAGAAGCACGAAAATACAAACAAATACATAAAGAAATAAAAACATACAGCAATGACAATTAAAAGAACCAGACAATCATACACAATCAGATGGCGCAATGCGATATTATAAAAGGGCATCATGATGGTTAAGCACTGTTCACACCCTTCAATACAGCTTGTCCTACTCATCTAGGGTCATAGTCAGCAGAGACACACGTTTTAACCTTTACAACCTCAAGTGATCTTACCAAGGCCATTCACAAACTTGTTGGACTCTTCTCCATTGATGAAGTCTGTCATTTCAGGGAACTAGACAAAAACAAAAAGAAAAACGGGGCAGTGCATTAAGACCCTCATACGCTCCCATGGCAACATATTACAGTATTCATTACAGCAAGCAGCAGTGAAGTGATGAAAAAGTATAACACGTACAGAAAAGGGGGGATTTTAAAAAAGGTAAAAGCTTTTTTTTTCTTCTTTTTTTTACGTTTTGGTAATAGCCAGTAGCCAATCTTATCAGTGACCTGGTCAATAAGTGCTGCAATACAGCAATCACACATTACATCATTACCAAATATAAAATATGAATCATTACTGATACCAAACAGCTATTGGCAACATTGTTTGTACATCGTTATGATTAACCACTAGCCCTAGCTCTTCACTTTTAACATTATAGCCTACTGCGGATCACTCTACAATTTAGAAATGCTGGTATAAATAACAATTATATGTTGAATTTGTTTGGCGCGTTCTCCCGCTCTACTTAATTTTGCTACAGCAACACCTGAGTAAATTCATTGTCTACCTGAGCGCCAACATCATGACGGATCATCTCTTGAATTACAACGTCTGCAAGTGTCTTGAAGTCCTGGACAAACTTCTTGTTCTTATCGTCCCCGGTTTTCTCTTGTACAAGAAGCTGAAACAGATGCGCTTCCTGCCTGCAAACCCGAGCAACGTTCGCTGCTTTCTCGGCCACCTGAAGCAACATCCGCAGCAGTTCAGCCATGCCTAAACCCTGAGAGAATGTTGTAAAAAGATGAGAACGTGATTTCTCCAGAGAGATAAATCAGGCTACAACCTAAAAATGAAATATCGCCCATGTGTGGATGATGAGACAAGAGGGCAGTGTCTACACCTCATGTAAAACGGACGACTGCTGGGACAGTTTTGGGCCCTTTTAAAATAACAAAATACATTACAGTAGTTGTCTAAATACAAATAATAAATGGTTTGTTATATCTATAAAGACGTATCAAACGTGTGTGTTAATGTATGTATATAAGTGTAAGCTACAGAGAATAAAACATCTGGCACGAACTATATATCTTCGTGTACATTACTTTAAAAAAAATATTACACACTGGTTGAACATTACCCCACAAGTGGTATTATTTTCCTCCAGTAGTAGGCTTGGCTATATATTTCTTCGTTATCGTTATCCAACATAAAACGCCGCGGTTTACATAAACGTCACCACAAACATGTAGATAAATTCCAATGTCGCTACTGTTCTACAATGGAACACACTGAGCAGACTACCAGACTAATAATCCTTTACGCAAAGATCCCCTGCCGCTCGTCTTTTCTGGTTTCATGACGTCAGTGCGTGCTTGCTATCGGAAGGGCGGGTTTCTAGGCGGAGTTAACAGCAGCACTAGCACAAAACATGCAGTGAGTGCAACATTGTGATAAAATACCCAACAACAATGCATCTGATGTGGGGGATTTAGATAAGAATGGCGTATTTTAAAATCAAAATGGCTGAGACCACCTTCGAGATACAGTATGTTACAGACAGTTGGCCTACATAAATAGACTACCCTGACACAACCCATCCTACAACCCCGCCACATTAGACGACGATATAGGACCGCATTGCTGTCTACACACTACAGCCCTGGCTGACTCATGGTGCAGCTATAAGTTTGTATTAGATAATAACTACTAATAATATATAATATGAATTTAAAAAATATATATTTTCACTCAAAGTGTTCTTGATCCTAGCTTAATTACTCCATCATTCCACAAGCTTCTGGCTCCTGTACCAACATTAAACAAACGTAGGTAAATAGGCCAACTGTTAATTTCCACTAAACGTTGTGTGCAATTGACACAGGAGTTCATTGCCCTTGTTGCCATGGTAACGAAGTCAGCATGTAATGATGTGGTCATCCTTATCTATCACCATCACCATTACCAATTGAATCACTGCACAGTACTTCAACTGCTAATTGGTTAGAACATTGCTCTTTGAAAGTAATATGTCCGTTGACTCACCTGCATATGAATATTATTGTTTATAGAAAATGTATTATCTGGCCCCCAAAGTCAGGCCCGTGTAAAGGTTGGCCATAGGGGACTTGTGTGACCAAGACCGTGGTTTCTATCAGTGGCCAAACACAGTGCTAGTGTGAGTTCATCTCTTGTATTATGTGCATATTGTCATACTATGATATACCTACACCTATGAGATGACAGCCATAGGTGTAGGTTTCGGCATATAACTTTTTTTCTATCTAGCTAATCTAAAAAACTATACCAGTATTGTCAAAAGGAGAACATCTGTGTATGTAAAGAACATTGTTAGAAAGAGCCCTGGTACTCTGGCATATTGGTCTATAATAATGATGGATAAAATATGCTAATTAGAACCATTTTTAAATTTTATTTAATTTCTGAAAGTCATCTCGTGACCCCCTCCTTACACACACATATGATGTGCACTGCTGCCACAACAAGGTGTGTGTTTGAAACCCGAGGACAACAGAAGGGTTAAAAGGCACGAAAAAAAATAACACAAATACATAAAGAAATAATTAATAAATAAATAAATACACACAGCAATGCCAATTAAAAAACACGCAAAATCATACACAATCAGATGCCATGTGGCCCAATATGATATTTTGGGCCACATATAAGGACATCACAAGGGTTAAGTTCACCATGTTGAATTCATGGAAACTAAGTGTTTCGTAAAAACAGTATTTCTTTTATTTGATGACAGTAACACCCCAACGAAAATGGAAAGTTTATTTATTTTTACCAGTATATAAAAATTAAATTTTCTTACAATGTTTAAATGTTTGGACACTGAAGACACCCATTTGTGAAGTTTATGACATAGAATTGCTTTTCACCGTTCTACCATCATTTCCGTCTGTGTACAGTTGTACAGTGAGCTTCGTGATGCACCACACATTCTCAATCAGCATCAGGTTAAGACTGCAGACAGGCAAATCTAACACCCCTACTGCTTATGCAGTCATTACCATTTGCATTGTCCTACTGGAAAACGCAGGCATCTCACTGGAAAAGACGTAGACGGCAGCATATGTTGCTCCAAAATGCGTATATACATGTACAACTTCTGCACTGATGGTGCACTCGCTGATGTGTAAGTTGCCTATGCCATCAAAACTGACATACCGCTTCACTCTGACAGAGGCTGGTTTTCGGGCCCAAAGGCTTGAACATGAATTGTATATATTGTGTTTTCATCAGTGAAGACTGGATAAACATTTGTGTACACTGTATATGTACAGTATACTCTGGTAACTGCACACCTTACACTTTGGCTTCTATGCTGCAAAACATTTATATTTATAATTTTATTTTTACATCTTAGTCTAATTCTCTCACAAGCTCAAATCAAAACAAACTCCCTCATAACGCCCCACACACCGAAACACATTGCGAAGTCAACAGCAGTGCTGTGTGGTGTTTGCAACTTTGTTTATATTCCTATTTACGTGCTGGATTATTTTTAACTGCCAAAAATGTATTATTTTACAATTAACATATTAGCTGACTATACATTTAACCCTCGTAATGTCCTCTGGGTTAAAATGACCCAAATCACTAGCTCTTTGTGGCAGATAGAGGGCGCTAAATCTAATTCTACAGCTTACACACATGATGTGCACTGCTGGCACAACAAGGTGTGTGTTTGAAACATAAGGACAACAAGAAGGGTAAAAGGCACAAAAAACAACACAAATACATAAAGAAATAATTAATAAATAAATAAATACACTCAGAAATGCCAATTGAAAAACACACAAATCATACGCAATCAGATGGCGCCGCCGTGTGGCCAAAAACAATATTTCTGAGTACATTACGAGGGTTAAGAAGCAAGATGCCCATTTCCAATATGCTCTCTAAACCTGAAACTGTACATTTCTTTGGATAAAAGCATTTGCCAAATGATGCTGATGCTATGATGTTTTATGTTAGCATGACACTGTAAGATATTCTTACATATTACAAGAGTCTTACATATTTCTTCCTCAGTGCCTACACATAACATTGTGCACAGACATACAGTAATTATGTGAGGAGCTTCTGAGGGTCACAAAATGAGAAGAGAATATTCCATTTTGTAATCCAATTTTTATTGTTTGTTCACATTCTGTTATGAAAAAATACATATTTAATCCAAAAAAGGGAGGGAGGCTTAATAAGTTTGGCAGCACTGGGCCAATGTTGCCCTCAACAAGCCTAGATGGACAGCCTGTTCCACCAATCAGGCAATTGCGACTAGAGCAACCTCCAAACAATGGTCAGGCCCCTACCAGAACACTTAGATCTGCTGTACCACCAAACACATACCGTAAACAGGGTCTCTAATGACCAATAAGTGGTCCTGTAAAGACACCTGTGTGGATTACCTGTTTGACTGTTTTCCCATCTCGTGTTTGCACAGTGATGATGAACCATCAACAACCCTTTGGATTACGGACAAATGGATTGGATTATATATAGACACGCTGTATTATTGAAGGCTGTTTTAACCCGTTAAAACCTTTGTTCCTTGTGTATCATCCTCACGCTTCACATAGTAGTCACAACAAGATACAGAAGTGACAGACTGTCATCCATTCCCCTGTACTGTAAACGGTTTCTCTAATGACCAATAAGTGGTTGTAGAGCTTTCTATATCCTGTTAAGACTGTGACAAGTACGTGAAGCGTGAGGAGAATCCACGGGAAACGGCATATTTTAAACGGGTTTTACTGACAGCCTTCAATAAAACCAGCAGGTGTGTGTATAGTCTGTTTGTCCTTAAAGCAAGGGGTAGTCACCAGTCCAGGGTCACTATGCACACAGCAGATGGGAGAGCAGTCAGACAAAGGTAATCCACACAGCCATTCCAAGGGTCATTCCAACGGTCAAACGATCACTATCAATACTACGAGTACAACAAGCACTATTACAATAACCACTGCTACCACTGGTACAACAAAAATCACTACTTCTGCCACTACCATAGCTACTACTACAATCACTATTAATACTTACTACAATTACTACAATACTACTATCACTACAACCACCAATACTTCTACAACAATCACTAGAACTACCATTTCTACTACCACCACCACTACAAAAATAATAATTATTACTACTACTACTACTACAATCACTACTGTTGTTGTAGTAGTAGTAATTACAATCTATTACTACCACCACCAACACCACTACTACAGTCACTAATTACTACAGCAAATCACTATTACTACTAAAACAATCACTACCACCAAAATCACTATTACTACTACTACTACTACAATCACTATTACTACTACAATCACTATTACTACTACTACAATCACTATTACTACTACTACAGTCACTATTACTACTATTACTACTACAATCACTATTACTACAGCAAATCACTATTACTACTACAACAATCACTATTAATCCAACAATTACTACCACCACCACCAGTACTACTCCAACAATCACTATTAATCCAACAATTACTACCACCACCACCACTACGTTGCTCAGGGCTCAGAGAGTACTTGCCTCCCTCCAGGCCTGTTCTCTCTGATTGTCTGTCAGAGGCCTCTTTTAACCTCTCGGCTCTTGGGAGAGGGTTGAATGTCTGAGCCTCACCTGGGGCTCCTACACTGATGGAACCAGCTGGCTGGCAGGTACAGGAGGGTCCCTCCCAGACCCTGGGTGTGTGGGCGTGCCCCGTGGCCTTCAGTGGCCTCCGGCTCTCCACAAGATACAGAAGTGACAGGCTGTTGTAAACATGTACTGTAAACGGTTTCTCTACTGACCAGTAAATGGTCCTAGAGCGTCTGTATCCTGTAAAAGAAGGCATACAACTGACAGGCTGTCATTTGTAAACAGGTTCAGCCTCCAACACTGCCAGTGCTATGATGGCACATGGGCCTCTTAGCCGCAATGGTGGAACCAGCTTCCTGCAGCAGACATTAGACACTGGCTAGAGTCACTAGCCATCTTCCTATAGAGACCTACTGCAACACCCACCTCTTCAGAATCCACAGCCACTGATCTCCCTACACCTTACCATTTCCACTAACAAATGTTTTCTCTTATATTCTTATCTTCATCTTCTTATCCTTAGGCTGCCATCTGTAAAGACATAAAAGTGACAGGGTGCCATCTGTATAAAAGTTAAGAGTTCTCTAATGCAAATAAATGGTCCGAGAACATCTATATCCTGTGAAGATAAACGGATATCTAGACCAAGAAGAATCTGTTGAGAGTTCAACAGCTTCTTCTACAAGATACTCATCCATTGTAGTCCAAGGAACATCATCCAGGGGACGGTCAGCCACCCAGGGCTCCAGCTGTCAGACCTGCAGGCCTGAAGTGATGTTCTACCACTGTCAGGAGGAAAGTCATTTACCAGTAAATATGGACTGTGCTGATGTTCATGACAAAGACTACTACTTCACTGCTTTCAACTCACAATTGGCAAGAGCACTTTCCAAACTAACGGCATCTGAAGAAGCGATGCACAGCCTTCAATGCCCGTCGAAAACCACCCCTCTTTGGATCCTTCTTGTTTTTGTCCAACGATGGTGCTGAAAGGACCAGGCAAGGGTGAGTTACACAATGTAGTGTGTGTGTGGGTGTAACGATTCACAGAGACACATCGGATAACCGGTTTTAACTTTACAACGATGCGACTACATCGATTTGAAACACCTGGATCAATTTAAATATACAATGAACCAGTCGATGGAGAGGTTCTAAAGTTATGAATCGGTTGATGCATGTGTTACAAAGTGTTAAAGTTATTTGAATTCATTCTAGCCAGACCTTCAGACATGGTAAAAGTCACTTAATAACAACAATGCCTTTGCTTAATCATTAACAGTTCAATTTGACATTACAAGGCAAAGGAAGCAAGCGGCGTGGTTGTAGGCCTATTTACTGTACCCAACATCATATTGAGATGAGTGAGATTGAGTGTCAGACGTCTGCTGTAAAGAACATCAATCCACCATTAAAGTATCAATTCAATGATCGGAAACTCAAGGGTAGGCGCAAGTAGATAATCTGAAAATGTAATAGACTGAACTACCCCCTGTAAATTATTTAACAATTTTCATATGTTTCAACCGTTCCAGCCCACGTTTCTCTATGAACTCTGATTCAACTCAAACATTCTGTTTACAGAATACAGACTTGTCTCGTCTTGTAAGGGAGAGATGCACACCCCGAATTGTGTGAGTATTCTTTCACTTGAATGTCCTCACACACTGTTCCTATGAACCATGGAGTGGATCAGCAACTGCTGCTAGCAGGCCCTAACAACACTTACCTCTTGGATGGCGATTCAAGGTCAAGATCTTGAGATCCTTCGCCACATGTGTGAGCTCCTCCACCAGTGCTTGGATGCTTCCAGCCTCAGCAGAGGGCCGCTTCAGCACAGCTTTCAGCTGCTCCACCTCAGCCTTGAGCTTCTGGGCATGGGCCACAATGCTCTGCACCACCTCAGTGGTGTCGACAACATCTTCGGATGACTCGACACCATCTTCGGATGACTCGACATCATCTTCTGATGACTGAACATCTTTAGATGACTCGACAACATCTTCAGATGACTCGACAACATCTTCTGATGACTGAACATCTTTAGATGACTCGACACCATCTTCAGATGACTCGACAACATCTTCAGATGACTGAACATCTTTAGATGACTCGACACCATCTTCAGATGACTCGACAACATCTTCTGATGACTGAACATCTTTAGATGATTCGACAACATCTTCAGATGACTCGACAACATCTTCTGATGACTGAACATCTTTAGATGACTCGACAACATCTTTAGATGACTCGACAACATCTTCAGATGACTGAACATCTTTAGATGACTCGACAACATCTTCAGATGACTGAACATCTTCAGATGACTCGACATCTTTGTTGGGCTCCACCTCAGTAAGAAATGGCACCACCTCAGTCACAAATGGCTCCACCTCAGTCACAAATGGCTCCACCTCAGTCACAAATGGCTCCACCTCAGTCACAAAGGGCTCTACCTCAGTCACAAAGGGCTCCACCTCCGTCACAAAGGGCACCACCTCAGCCTCGGATAGTTCCACCTCTACAATAGGCTGCTCCTCATGCTGAACAGAATTGGGCTGGCAGGCAACCTAAAATGTCAAAGGACAAATTGAGCTAAACCATTCCACGTGTCATTTTAAGATCTGAAACAAACATTCAGATATGCAATATAAACTAGTAAACTAGAACTGTACCACACATTTACCTTTGGTGAGCGGAAGAAGCAACGCCTTATTGCCTTAAATGCTCGCATGAAGGCAGCGTTGATGTAGTTTTTTCCCTCCTTTGCAGGTACCTCCCATCGCCCAATATTTGTGGGGGGGGTAGTCTTCTAAAAAGAAGTGCAGATTTACAGAAGACTAATTGAGAAATTATTCCAATTTTATAAACGGTGATGAATAAATTACGGAACTACAAACAAAATGCAAGCTATACATTATGAAATGCATGAGAATGTACTGTATGACATGAAGTAAATGGGGTTCTAGTTTCTGACAGCTAAAGAAGGCATACGTACTATTTTTCTGGCCACTGGTTTGTTGTAGGCCATGTCCTTCTGGATCATTTGCTGGATCTTGTTCAAGAATCTACACAGGACAAGAGATCAGTCGCTAGTAGAGGAATTAATCTCCCCCAAAAGGCATGCAACATGATCACTTAAAGTTTCTGCATTTACCTTATCATAAGCAATAGTGAACATTGTGAGATAATCTGCCACACTCATACACTACTCACTTTGTGTTGAAGCCATCGTGGGTAAAGTAGCTGTGCTCCAACAGCTCAGCACAGGTGGCCCTTTTACATGGATCAACCTGCAGGCATTTCTGTGAAATGCAACAGGAATGTGTTACATTAACATTTGCTAATATTTGTCTGTAGTTACATCTCACTAGCACCGAGTGTGGTAGGTTGGGTGGCATCTCTCCGTCGCCATGTCTAAACACAGTGGACAGCACACACTTACGTCCACCAGGTCAGCCAGCAGGGGGTCTCGAAGCCCATACTTCTTCTGCAGGTTCTTGTGCGTCTGTGTCGGTGGCAGCCGGTGGAGAGCTCTTCTGCCGTAGTGACGGTGAAACGTGCGCTGCTGCTGCTCGGTCAGAGGCCCTTAGCGAGACGAGAACACCGGGGGAGCCTGAACATCTGGTACACTGGAGCTAAGCTACCATCCATGGTGCAGTGAACACCTTCTGCCGCGTACACAACAGAGGAGCTACTTACCGATTTTGCTGACAATCTCCGCCAGCTGCTCCTTGTCTGTTTCACCCTTTATGTAATAAAACCCTTTGGCCATACACAGTATGCTGATCCCAATGGCCCACACATCAACAGGTCTGAAGAAGATCACAGATAAAAACACAAAATGAGAAACAGGCCACACATGCGCTACAATTCAGGGAGCATTCTGACCTCATATTACAGTGCGGGCGTGTGCGTGTGTGTGTGTGTGTGTGTCACGCGCTCGCACGTATATACTCACTTGCCATAGCTGGTATCATCCAGCAACAGTTCGGGTGCACTGTGACCCACTGCACAGCGTGTAGAGCAGGGATGTCGAGGGACAACAGCTTTGGCCAAGCCAAAGTCGGCCACTTTGAGGACACCTGAACGTGTCACCAGCAAGTTATCCAACTTCAGGTCCAGGTGAATGATCTGGAATAGAAGAGCTTTTTGTGATTCATTGATCTAAATAAAACTTTAAAGTAATGCCTTCATTTTAAAAAGGGATTTATCCAACAACAAAGCAGAACAGTTTTTAAACCCTACTTCCATTAGAAAGTAATGTTTTTGAGAGTGAAACAAAATGGTGGATATATTGTGTGTTGAGTGAGTTGCTGTGAGTTGCTGGCCTAGGAGCTAAAGTAATTATTATATTAATTATTTCATTATATATGCAAGTGTGACATACTGAGGGTAGAAATATATATATATAGTCAAAGGATTAAGAGATGTTCAATTCTGAAAAATATACTACTTACTA
Organism: Aphredoderus sayanus; assembly: GCA_027564795.1. Lineage (NCBI taxonomy): Eukaryota > Metazoa > Chordata > Actinopteri > Percopsiformes > Aphredoderidae > Aphredoderus > Aphredoderus sayanus. The sequence goes on from JAODUG010088555.1 coordinate 11,024, forward strand.
TGATATGAATATGTGATGTTGCCATGCTGTGAGTTGGCCAAATAATAAGCTAGAATTGTTGATACTTACATTTTTATTGTGAATGTAATTCACTCCTTGTAGCAGCTGGTATGTGTATTTCCTGAGCATTCCTCTGTACAGACCCCAAATTCTCCATTTTACGTCATCGTAAACCGTATGGTCAGCAATCTCAAATATGCCATAGTCCTGGAAATGGTCCAGCACCGTCACAACATTACAGTGTTCCATTTGCTGTTGAAGAAAAAAAATGCAATTGCAATTTGATCAGGTCAATCATTTAGACATTTAGCATTTTTCCAATGCTAAATGTCTAAATGGGTCTAACCGATTTTCCCTGAGATAAATTAATGGAGTTTATCAAATATTAGCCCTACCACGGTATGTGATTAACTCATGTTGCAAAATTAAATGTTTTGTCAAAGCCACGTGTTTTGGTGTGGTGTTTGCCATGGTTACTTAGTAAAGTAAGCATTTTGACCTACGCAAGTGACCCATGGCAAGCTATCACTCCAGGCAGCACATAGCTTATTGGCACTCCTGTCGCCCTGGGTCAAAAGGCCCTCCCCTAGGACAACAGGAGAGTTAACATTAAATAATAATAAAATATTTATCAACTTAATTTTAACCTACACATTTTTACTCAAAGACAATGGGAGGATTATCCCGCAATAATGACCTGCAAAAGATCTCTTCTCTAACCTTGTTTCCTAACCCTACTGTTACTTTACAGGCGACAGGGGGGTTAAAATCACTCAAGACAAATGTAAAGCCCCTGTGATGTTTCCATACTAGTTTACTTTAGTTAGAGTACCTCTATGTATGACAGTATACGTTTTACAACTGTGGCTTGTATATTTAATGCTAGTCAAAATATTTTGTCAAGGGGTAAAACCTAACGCGTGCGGGCAGCGTTGCAGTTTGCAAACACCATACTGTAGGCTATAAAAATAATTTAGGAATACCTCAGCATATCTGGAATGTAGGTTGGCCTATGTCAAAAGCTCCATTTATTTGCACACCCCTTAACCCTCGTAATGTCCTCTGGGTCAAAATGACCCAAATCACTAGCTCTTTGTGGCAGATAGAGGGCGCTAAACC
>JAODUG010088588.1:0-12141 GCA_027564795.1 Aphredoderus sayanus
TTGTACAAATACAAATATCTGTAATTTGCTTTTAGTCTTGGTGGTATCTGGTCTCCCTGTCCCTGTCCCTGACCCTGCTTCACCCATTAGGGTTTTAACAAATATTGTACCTTGATTGAATACTCTTCTTTGGTGTCTTCACACAGCTCCAAAATAACCTTGTTACATGTTTAATCAGTATTAACAAATAATAGTAATGTGTGCATGTAAGCAAAGTAATAAGGAAAAGTACTGTACTGCACTGTATGTGTGTTTCTGTCTCTTCTTTCCTGTCATGAAATTTAAAATGAAAATGAAAAGTGCAAAAATCATGTTAGACAATTCTGTACAGATTAGGGTTAGGGTTAATTTACATAATGTCACACGATTCTGTACTGTACATGTGAGATATGCCATTGTTTGTCTGCAGCATATTGGTTATAGACAGAACATTTTCAAATCAAACAGTATCCCTCCAAATCATTTGTTTGAGTGTATTTGTGAATATTTTACCCTTCATACAAAATGTTTTGCCCTTGACTTTCATTTCAAACTCAAACATTTGACTAGCACACAAGAACAAACATGCTCGGGCAACAAGTGGGACATTTTACTCAAAACCTTGTGTTACGTTTGCTCAATATAATTGAGGGAAATACATGAAACTGATAATTGCCTGTCTTGTGTATATTATAATGGTGTGTAGGCCAAAAAAGACTAAGGGTAGTTGTAATTTATTTTTTCAGTTCTGTATGCACTTTTCTGTGTGTTTGCGTGTGTGTGTGTGTGTGTGTGTGTGTGTGTGTGTGTGCGTGTGTTCTTGTGTCCTCAAACATCAAAAGGAAATACACCTACAGCTGAATAAACAGTATAAAACTAAGACGCTTTTCTTTGAGATAAAATGTTTTTCTTTTCTTTGCTTTGCTTTAATTTTTTGCATTTAGATTACTTTGTGCTGACATTGTCCATCAAAGTGAAATTCTGTGTCTCTGCATCCATTGTTTAGCTACTAATAGTGCCCATTTGTCTGCCTTTCATTATTATTGTAAAGTAGCTTGTTGTTCTTGCAGTGTTTCATTTGCTTAGCTTAATTTATTTAAAACTGCAATTTTAGGTATTAAATGAAATCCTAATTTTCTATATCAACATTTCTTTGACCCAGCCATCACTCAGACATTTGCTTAATTACTGAAGAGTATTGACATTGTATACAGTAGGTCACCCTGATGGGGAAATGTTGCTACAGGGTTTACATTATACACTGTCCAAAGGATGTGGACAACAATACTATATGATTATGAAAAACATAGTTGTGTTTTGTTTTTGTGTGGGAAAGAATGTAGAATATTGTATTTAAGGCCACGCCATAACATATAAACCTGTAGTTTTGTAATTTAATAATATGTTTGACCAGTGAATTGATACATTTGGAGTCTTATAAATCCACAAGGGCTTTGGGCACTTTGTGTGCATGACACAAAAATCTAATAAAAATCCAATGAATCAATACACACCCATGTGTTGAGCATTTCATTTCAAAACCATGGGTTTTAATAGGGAGTTGGTCTCCCCTCGCCCCTTTTACAGTTGGCATTGCGTCCAGGCAGGTTTCCTGGCATTCTGCCAAAGCCAGATTAAACCGTTAGACTGCCAGATGGAGAAGCATGACTCATTACTCCAGAGAACGCACTTCCACTGCTCCAGAGGCCAACAGTGGCATGCTTAACATCACTCCAGTCCACCATTGGCATTGGGCACAGTGCTCTTAGGCTTCTGAATGTATGGCTGTATGGAACATTTTGTGCTGCCCACTTCCAGAGGTAGCTTGGAGGTGTTGCAGCTGAACATGTTTATGCTTCAGCAATATCCAGGTCTACTTGTGTCAGCTTGTGTTGCCTATACCGTTTTGTGCTAGGCCACAATCTGAGGAGGTCTAGCAGGGTAACATATGATTTACTTGTTGAAAAGCTGTCATCTTACAGTATGAAGGACACCACAAAGTCTTTAGTACCACCTATTGCACTGCAAATATATACAGTCAGTATGAACGTGGCTAAAATATCCAATCTCATCAAATAGAAGGGTGTCATCATACGTTTGGACAATACGGTCTATTGATATAATATTAAAGCATTTTCAAATTTTGACATCTGCAGTTGCTGAATATGTAGCCGCCTTACAATTATATGTTTCTACCTGATTCTTTTCAAAGTTAGGCTTAACTTTACCTTCATTTGGATTGTTTTGATTGGGGAAGGGGGGACGCAGGCAATCAAATGCATTCTAGTTCATACTTATATTTAAAGAATATAAAAGAAACAGAATAGTATTCAATTCAAGAATAAGTTATAGATTTTATTTTCCTTGTCCATGTGAGTCCACACTGTTGAAGGTGAACTATGGATTGTTACAGTGGCTTTTGGCAGCAATGCTGAAGGTCATGAAATCTGTATCTTGTCATTCCATTGAAATGTATTACCGGTACAGTATAAAGCTATGTTTTATGGTAATTGGAAAAGTCAAGCTCCTGCCCAACACCATTTGCCATGATTAACATCAGCTAAATTGAAGAACATGTACTGTATATCTGGAAAACAGCCTGTTTGGCAAGTCAGCCCTGGCCAAACAGGAGGCCATGCAGTAGGTGATGACTTGCAGTAAACATGCTAGCAGTGAAGTGAATGCTTGTGGTACTGCTGTCCAGACAGATTCCTCAGGAGTGGACCTGGGCAACTGTCTTGTGTATACATTATGGAACAGTAGGCCAAAGAATTAGAACATTTTATATTAAGACTTATTCGTGAAATTGAATTAACTTTTGAACCAGACCTATGCCTTCAATATTTTGGTGCTGTCTTGCCTACAAATTCTAACTATAGTTACAGCAATGCAAACTTTTAATTGCTATTTTACGTACTCTTGCCAAGTCAGAATGTGACCACGGTAGTACAGTACAACTGTGGGGAACATTTTGACTAAGAGGATAGTATGTTGTTTATACGAATATCAGGAAGATAGTACCTATGTCTTACCATCAAGCATCCCACAAGAATATGGTTGTTCCCAACAGCAAACAGGAGCTGGAGATATACCAAGCTACCATGTACTGTAAATAAACTAGCCAGGTAAACAATTCTAATATTGCAAGCTCTGCCTTTGCCATTCACTTTGTGCCAATACTGTAGGTGTCAAGTGAATCATTAGCAGATTATTGGGTCACCTTCACCCAATCAAGACCCACGTGGAGATGATTTTCAGCACACATGCACATAATTGCTGTCTGCATCAACTGAATGCTAATTGGATGAAGGTTCTGTAAGTGGTACACAAACAATTCCCAGATTCAAAGAGTTGCCAGATGGATGTGGGGCAAATCGTAGAGGAGGACTTGGAAATGTTGAATATTTTTACACTAGTTTTACATCTAGAAACAGCTAAACTGCTAGTTGTGGAAAATCAACGGAGTAAGAGTAAGTAAATGGCACCAGAACATAATTTCCTCATAGCACAAAGTACAGTAACAACTTAGCTTAAAGGAGTTTGCTCCCAAAGTAATGCAGAAATTATAGCAGTGGTCTTTTCTTTGATGGAATCACATTCTTTAACTGTTCCAGCCACTCATTCATGAAAAAGCATTCACTCTCAGTCTGTCTTGCCATCTCAGCCTAACTCCTCCTGTCTTATGCTATCTCTATATATGTCTGTACGTCTGTCTCTCTCTTTCTCTCTCTCTCTCTCTCTCTCCTTTTCAGTGTTGACATTTCTCTATTTAAAAAAATTCTCCATGTCTTGTTGTAAAGCTCTCTCTCACTCTCTTTTGTTGTGTAACACAGGTCAGCCCAACGTAAGTTGAGGGATGAATGACTTCTATCTTATTCATCCATATATATTTTTTCGTCTTTTTGTTTTTTGCTTTTAGGCGAACACAGTCTTATAGCATTCTCAACATACTGTCGCCTTCTACTCTTAGGTGAAAATTAAATATCCTTTCCTCTCCTCACACACCCACGCATTACCTTCTCTTCCCTATAACAGGTTTAGCTCCAACTTTTTGCAGGATCTTTACTTCAGTGTCCTTATGTTTTTTTCAATGTCTCCAAATCACCCCTCTCTACCTCTGTTGTTTTCAGCCCCACAAGTAATAGTGACTATAATCTCCCTCCTCCATTACACACACACACACACACATTAATTACCTTCCATTTAGTGTGTTCCATTCATGTACTTGTTTTTCTCTATTTTTATCCCACCATCCCCTTACAGCATCTGATACACTGATATTCAGCCCATGCATAATGTTTGTTCAGTGTGCTTCTCTTTGCTGGCCGCACCCTCTCTTCTACAAATGATGACTCAAAATGCCCTCCCTCTACTTTTGTTTCTCTTGTCTCTTTAGTAAACAGGAAGTGCAATTCATTCTAAGATGTGGCTTCTAGCTGTTTTTCTTTTATTAGGTCTTTTAATGTTTGTGAAAAATGTATTTCATCTGACAGTGTGAAAAACATGCATCACACATCTTTTGGCATATAGCCATCTTCCTTTGATGTGATGGCAAGTGAAATATGTCTTTGTGTGTCCGTTTCTGCTACCGATCTTGGGTGGCACAGACAGCTAATGATTGTTGTGTTTGTTGCTGAGCAATATTAAACAATGTGGTGGTTCTGACAAGCTGGGGGTGTTACAGAGTCTGCAGTATAACAACACAGCTGACCTGTTAGGCCGTTCACAATTTGAGTTCACAAGTTTTTTTTTCACCATAGCAATTTCTACTGTGAGTTCAGTTACGCATGCTTAAACTTACACTACAGTGGTGTTGTAAACAATGCATTATGTAATTTAGGATGTAATTGTCATTTTAATTCTAGCTTGCATTTAGCTCAATTAAGAATCATTTTGTGAATATCAGTCTTTGCTGTCTTTCTTTTTACCTTAGGTGTGAGATGCCGTCATCAAAGCAAGTTGCTCATTTGCATGCACACACATACATGGACATCCTCACACACAGACACCTAGACACATACAAATCCAGCATATGCATACAAAGGAATGCTCAGACAAAGGAAGAGACAGCACAGACACACACAAACAGATCATGCAGAACATGCACCTTAAGAATTCCTCTTGGCTTCCTCTTTTACATGAAGTACAGCACATAATGTTCCCTTAAGAAGCCAATAATCCAGCTAAATATTTAATTGAAATGGACTCTTTATGAGGAATAGAACCATGCATTGTCATCAAGAATAATTTAGTAGGACAGCCCGCCTCTACACACACAGACATACGTACACACACGGCCAACCTTAGAAACACAAGTCAGACTAAAGTACTGGAATATAGTTATCAAAGAAATCTATTTGAGTAGCCCCACTTTCCATTTTAAATGGTTCCTCTTTAAATCTCTCCCTCTACATGTTATATTTTAAATATCACACAAATATCACAAAAAAACAATGACAAGACAAAAGACTTATTATTATTATTATTATTATGGAGCCTACTGCATCTGTGCACAAAGCCTGCACATCGGACAGAGGTGTATCCTGGGTGCGAACCACAGGGTTTGTGTACTTGGAGGTTTGATGTGGTCATTAACTGATTACTATCATACTGTATGTGCTGTCATATAGCAAGTATACCTAAATGTTTGCAGCTATGAATGTTTCTTTGAATCACAGTCAAGGCTGGGATATATTGGTTTCAGTAGCCCTCTTCTCTTTGAGGCATGCACATGCAATGCCCATCTCCATGTTCCTGATAATAAAAGTGAGCTCCCTTGAAAGACATGCTGGAGCTTGTACATTGTATTCTTACACATTCTGTCAACATGAAATTAATAAATAAATTAAATAAAACCACGAAGGTTACATGTGTGTACAAAGGTACTGTACTGATTATTTTGTCAGCACACAGAGAATAGCAAACTAGCAGACCGCAAATAAATATTTGGTGAATTTGACAAAAAGTGTATTATCTTATAATCGCCTACTATACTTTTATCATCAATGATGCAGTATTATAACTTAAAATGAAAAAAGAAACAATAAACAGTGATTTCAATCCATTTGAGTATTACATATAATTTACCCTTTGATTCATGAGTGTAATTATTACCATTACCACATAGGAAATGGTGTAATGGAATAGTGTGTTATCACTATATGTTCATACAAACTCAAATTTATAAATATCTAATTGTTCTGGCGCTTAGATTTTTGAGGACCACGCAATACTCAATTGAAGAATCAAATCTTCTGACTGAATAAAATTGGCTTTAAAGTGGTCATTGAGTTAGCAGTCCCTCTCCAAAGAATGGACACAACCTTTAAGACACTGCAGAGATGATAATTTGCTGCACAAACACAGTGTAACCTGAATCTATATCAAACACAGGTGGGCTGGAGGATTGATCACTATTATCTCTCAACATGCGTGCCTGTGTAGCAGACATACTGTATTTGTCACTGTAGGTCTGAGACAGCAGGCCTATATCTATTTGGAACATTGATCAGTGTTTCCATTTTAATGAAAGTCACCAGTAAATAAACAAGATGTGCTGAGAAGCATGCATGTCTTTGTTCAATGAACCCTTGCCTTTCATTTTATCTCAATGAGTTGTAATTACTTTTTAAAGGAAAACAATCATGCCTGCTTTGCCTTTTGTCCATGTCATATGGATTAGTCTATGTGTATTTTACAGGAATATATGGATCTACTGCCACCTGCTGACAAAGTCAGAACATGGCAATTAGAAGAAGAGACATTTTAGTTGAGGCATGTTAACATTGTGTGACGTGATATTACTACAGTACACTTTGTCTCCATCAATTGAGAGGAAGAGTGAAGCATGATGTTCCCCTGCACAACATATCAATTCCCAGGGACACTTTGAACTGCTGCACAACCCTCCTGTTGTCCTCCGGGTCAAACTGACCCAACACACTACCTCTCTGTAGCAGATAGAAGGCCCCAATCCTAACACTACAGTTTACACAGACATACTGTATGATGTGCACTGCTGGCACAACAAGGTTGAGTTTCAAACCCAAGGACAACAGGAGGGTTTAAAGGCACAAAAGAAATACTTAAAGAAATAATTAATAAATAAATAAATACACACAGGACATTGACAATAAAGAACAACACAGTCAGACACAATCAGATGGCACCATCTTCTGGCATTACAAGATAAAGCGTTTGAAACAGGAGGGAGACAGGAGGGTCAAACCTGCAGAATGAAATTATTTTGATTCTGGTGATTTAATGACAATTAGAGGCCAAACACTAATAATATCTTCATAAGTCATTATGAAGATATTATGATATGCTGTATGAGGGAAATATCTTGCCAAAAACATGAGGGTTTTAAATAAGTATGAAATTGTCTCATTATAATAGATCTTAAATGGCTACCACATATTTTCATTTATATGTTTTTATTAATTGATTTATGATGCATTTTCTGAATTCCTCACAGCTAAAAACCTACACAGGCGATATTCATCACCCCTAATGCATATATTTATATCATGATTATAGGGTGTGTTGGTGTGACTTTGGCAAGATGATTAAAGGTTCTGGTGGATACAGAACCCAGTGATCTGACATGTGTGCACAGTACACTGATTAGTATAGAGTAAAGCGCTTTCGTCAGAGGAATAAACAGCAAGCCATTTCACACAATAAACCTTTGGAGAAAATATTGAAAATATGTAACTACTGCAACTATACAGTACGTATAGCAGCATGCATTGCAAAATAAGGATGATATCCTTTAACTGTATGGGGTTAGTTATCGAATAACGTAGAGTAGATATTGGGTGGTGATTAAGGTGAATCCACATACATACACACAGTTAAGATAAAATGCCTTTATGCCAAGACCGTCTCAGGACTCTAATTGGAGCAGCTCTGTTTAGCCATATCTCTTTACATACTGTAGGAGCGTGAATGTAAATTAGTGGCAAAAGCTTAGTACCTACTGGCCGACCCAGTCCATTTACGAGTAGAATGGAAATCAATAGAGCAAATTGGAGCTTGCAGTGCCCAACCACAGCTAAACCCAGTAGACCTTGAAGGATATGATGATTAATGAGAGGGTGCTTCTGCTGAACAAGCAGCTTATAGAAAACACATTTTCTGCTGTTCAGCGAGATGTTTCAAATATGCTCTCAACATGCATACATTTATGTTTGATCCAATTCTACCTATGTAAGGTATAACTTAACTGCACAACACAAGACACGGTATATGTATGTATATATATAAATAAATAAAATCAGAATAATTGTAAAGTCTTTCTTTATTGAAATATAATCAACCCCTGAGGCTAGATAGAAAGGCCATAGTTTGTTGTTTGTGCCTTCTCTAGCTCTTCCATCTGATACAGCCAGTTAAAACACAGCAGACCTGGCCAAAAACACACGTTGGACCCTTTTCATGGATTTGTTTTACATGTTAACAGTTTGATGACCCACAAACCTCTTGAGTAACCACAATAGAAAATGAACAACTTCTAAACCATCACCCCACTCATCCTCCAATCATTTAATTAATTTATAGTGCATGTGGGTATGCAAGTGAAATTATGTTAAAGTTAGAGCAAACAATGAGTTTTGTTTTTTTAGACAATTTCCATTCCTTATTTTGGTTTACAAATTAAGCAAAATATTATGTATGTATGTTATACAGTAGAAACACATGTGATTTACATGGTTACTCAGCCTAAAGGTGAACCTTAAATAGGCTCATTAACTAACAAGGATGATCTGGATATACGATTACATAATGTTCATAACATCATAATGGCTATTGTCCTCTTTTAGATATGGTCTTTGATTTTACTCAGGTGTGCTCACATATTAACATTATTCTTTTTGTGTAAAAAGGCATTAAAGTGCCTGGAACGTTGAAAGGATTATGTCTTTTAAAATGTTAAATTCAGAACTAATATTCATTTTACAATGAAGCCACAGGATCAAAGTATTAGTCATGCAGAGATCCAAATGCAATAGTTTCACAACTCATTTGGAAACCAAGCTAAAGTATAAGGACTAAAAGAAAGAAAAACACAGTTTGCGTTTTTGTCCAGGTCTGAGACACACACACTGAGGTAACATGGACAGTAATAAATTATTCAGTTAATTATAAAAAAAGAAAACTAAAAAAACAACAAGAATCATATCAAGAATACAAAAATGTATTAAACATACCGGTACATAACATTTATTCAAACACATTGTTATCTTCCCCTGTTTCTCCCAGGCCCAGAGTCTGTTACTTCATAGCCAAGCAAGCTACTTCTAAGTGAATCACTCATGGTAACAATGTTGACCCTTTTAATCTCTTAGAATAATACTGTGTTTTTCCTTTTTTTAATTTGAAAACTATTCTTTGCGTTGCACAGTAAGGTGGATTTTCTTTACACTTCAACAACAATTTTAAACTCAGCCTTATCATACAAATAAAAAAAAAGTTAAACAGTTAATTAAAAGGTTCAAACAATGTGAAACAATTAAGTTATGCTCGTCCCCAAGGCAACAGGCACATAGTTCACTCTGTATGCGTGTTGTTAAATGTGATTTACATTCAATTTACTTCCACCACGCCTTCCCTTTCATTTATACATTTGAAAGGAAAGAAACATGCCAATATCAAAGTCTGAAACTATTAAAAGTGCAAAAAGTTACTTCCTTCATATTCATCAATACAATAAAGCCCCCAAAACGGTTTTAGTGCGATAACAGTACAAGCCATTTCATAGGTTATTAAAATTGTACACTCTCACCCATTATGTATCACTACATAAAAATTGAATGTATTGTTGGATATAGTGTGTGTAGTGCCGTAAAATGGCACTCGGTCCTATTAAGGACTAACACGGGCTTGTGTTAATGATGTTATTAATCATTTAATTTAGTCAGAATTTCTTTGCAGGGTAATCCCTGACTCAACATCGACACTGAAGTCCTGGAGCATTGCAAATGGGCTACAGGTACACTGGAAAAGGGGGCTAGCCTGGCCCATATTTGGTGAGTGTAAAGGTAACTTCACACAAAGAATCTACAATGTCAGACATTTCCATCCCACCCCATAATGCTCCCCCACATACTCTATGTACTGTATTTCGCTATGAACAGGAGAATTTATCAAACAGGTTTGCATTATGTAGTGTATGGACAATATTCTTGTTTTATTAAACAACTCTTTAGCTAGGAGTGATATGGGAAGGCTTGTACAGCCACCCCCCTTCGCTCTACAAAATCTATTATTTTTCTTTAAGAGAGCAGCTTCTCATTTCTGCAGCCCTGTAATGATATCACTGACATCACATCAATTGACGAAAGGCCAGCATAAATCTGGCTCGGCCATAATTTCAGTTAAGAAATGTGCAGCCCTCATTTTCACAGGTAGTCTATATACTGTATAGCTTCCCCAAAACGTTTTTTGTTGGCTACATAATAAAGCATTGTGGAGGTTCAAACTGTACTCTTGTACGTACAATTGTAAATTGTATGCGTGTAGACAGAAGAAACATTTTTTTTAAGAAATAAAAAAAATCAATTTAAGGATAAACTATCCTCAGATTATCTTTACCATTTCACAATGTTAGATGAATAAGGTGTCCATACTTGTATGACATTTGGTGAAAAGTGTAAACATGGCTGCTAAGTTTTTGACAAATGCCTTCTTCAGTAGATCGGGATCGACTCAGAAAAACACCGCCGTGATCCAATTCACAATCAATGCCCACCATCACCATTAACCAATCAAATCCGTGACGCAACAAGCAGCTTCTGTGGCCAGTGCCTTCACCCACGCCAAAGCATTTTCTGCACGTTTTCATTATGCCTGCCACGGAATGCCTGCAGGCATATCCAGCTGCACCTTCCCATACCATGGCACATCATCACATAATCACAATATACACGTCACTGACAGGTCACCCTTCAACAAGATATAGCACATCACATTCAACATCACAGGAGCGCTCGAAATGACACCACCACTTCCCCTCACCCCCGTACCCGCAAAGAATGCTTAGCACAGCTTCACATTGGCGCCTTTCCTACACACCTTTAATGTAAGGCGGGGGAAGATAGAACATAAGTTACAACAGCATGGCGGAGGGAAGCGAGTTTGCGTCATGGACCCACTTCGGACAAAGTGCCGCACAGATTTCCTGTCTTGTTCCTTCGTTGGCTGACAGCGGATGGGTTTGATCTCTCATGCCCATCTCGACTGTGAGTCATATTGACTCAGACAGTACGGGAAATGTTTGGCTTCAATGTGTGTGTGTGTGGGGGAGAGGAGGCAGGAGGGAATGAATAGAAACACAAAACCAAAGAACTAGGCATCACAACAGGAAAAAAAAGGGACATTGTCCAGGTCAGTCAGGTGAATGTAGTTCTCTGTCCTTCCTTTCCTTCATGTATCCCTTTTGTGCTCCAGTAGGTTGCAACTGCTGGGTTGCAGTGTTCCCTGACATCCAAAGGTTTGTGTGTGTTATACATGTGTGTGTGTTATGCGAGTGTGTGTCTGAGACAATAAGGCAGGTCACAATATCACACAGTGGAATCTGTGAGAGCCTGTGGAGCGCTCCGCTCTCCATTTCATCTTTTTCTTCTTCTTTTGGCTTCGCTCTGGTATCTGTTGTCTGTGAGTGAGCAGGACAGCAGATTCATGTAAAGAAAAGTAGAAAGGAATTCAAACATTATAAACTAAATATGAAAGCGGCAGTGGCATTTATAGCCGTTTCAAATTTAACCACAAGAGGGCAACGTTGGCGTTCAGGACTATGACACAGGCAGAGTGTAGCTATTATTAAAGGATACGGAAGGAAATATGGCTCTACTCAGCTGTCAAACGGGTATGTGACCATTATATCCTGTGACACATCTGCTCCTACTGTATTCAGCCTTCAGATACAGTACATCTGTCATCTTCCCTGACTTTCCAAAAGGCCACTTTCAAACCCTGCTAGCATATAGGATATGATGCTATAGTTGATGTTTTATTATTGTCATCGTTTCTGTGGTTACTATGACAGCACTATTATTAATAGTGGAGCCACAATTTAAAATTGTTCCTTAACCCTCGTAATGTACTCGTAATATAGTGTTTAGCCACACGGCGGCGCCATCTGATTGTGTATGATTTGTG